>JAUMHM010000079.1:23534601-23545200 GCA_032362435.1 Melikaiella ostensackeni
TTTTCAATATTTCATATTATCTATGGCACAAATTACATTATTTGCAAACTGATTTCATTGATTTATAAATTGTACAACTCCTTTATCTTTTACTTGAAATCTTCGCTCATGGAATTTACTTCATTTCAAATATACTTTATTCTCGCGTGCTCACTTTTCGAATATGACTGGCTGTGGTAGAGTTGCTTCCTATTGGTTAACTTTTTTTTAGTTGCGCGTGGCTAGGCCATGAATTTTCAGATCATGGTCCCATGTGTCCACAATGTAACGGTGCGTACCGTTTGGGGACTTTGAGTTTCAGGGCACTAAGACCCTTTCACTAAATACTCCCTAGACTAGTGAACTTATCAAACTTATCGAGTGAGAAAGTTCAAACGGCTAAAATGAAAGTTAGAAATGAAAGCATTCAATAATTATTGAAGTAATTACCCTTAACTATTAACATTAATGAAGAATACAGAGAAATTGCGAATAGAATACTTAGTTATGAACTTTGGACCCTAGCCCTTGAAGCCGTCACTCAATTTAATTGCCCATTTCCTGTGGGAGGAACAAAACGAATCGCTCACGGTAGGCTATTCGGCGATAAAATTGTATCACGTCAGCAATGCGATTGGTTTAGCGTTAAGAGTAGGGGTAGATCCCGCCCAAAATAAGTATTATGAATATAGGTGCGGAGTCTGAAAATGTCAGAATTTGAATCTCGGCGCGCTCTTTTTTAAACTTCAAACCTGCGACTCTTGTCTCTTCGACTTTTTGCTATATTTGGACTTAGAAAAATTTTAGGCATTGTTAAAACATAAAGGCAATATATACTCAACTCCATAAACATTAAAATGCACCAAAATGACTTTTCTATACGCCGAAAGTTGACACGTCTTTCTTTTCAGCTTACGAAGGCCGTAAAATCATCAAAGAAAGACTAAGGTCAAAGAATTCTACGTTTTTTTTGTATTTAATCTTTCTAAAGAACAAAGCTTTATTTTTATTAAATATAATCCTAATTGAAAAGAAACTGAGCTAAATCATATAATCTCAATTCGGCCTACTTCAATTTTTTTAAAGACTTTTCAAAGACTTTTTCAACACGGAGAAAAAAGATTAGCACACTGCAGCTAAAGATTAGCAGTGGGTGCAAATTTTGGACAGCTAACTGGATAACCACTTTATTAGCACCCAGTGCTAATAAATTAGCTGTAGTAGCTAACTATTAGCACGCACAGCTAATTCGGTTCAGCTAATCGAGATTCGCTATGGCAGTTAATTCTTTTTTCTCCGTGAACCTTCAGAGAATAAAAAAAAAAGAGATAAAAAAGGCGTTTCCTATAGGGTTATACGGATTCATTCAGATTGAATAACGGGTTCGGGTTGAATCGGATTGAAGCTGATTTTCATGCACGGATTCAGAAATATTTAAAAGTCAGCACCGATAGGCCTCCGATTCATTCGAATTGAACTGGCGGAATGAACAAAATTGAAAGGTGATTTAGGATTTGATCGAACTGAACTTGACGTTCATACACGGATTGTTAAGGATTGAAAAGTCTTTCCGGATGAGACTCGGATTCATATGGATTGGGCTCTCGGTTTGAAAGTGTGCCTGGATGAGCTTCTGATTCATTTGTATTGGAGTCACGGACTGAAAAGTGAGTTCAGTATGGGTTCGGATTAAAGTCGAAATGATTCACGGATTTAAAAGGATTGACAAGTGAGCCTCAGATTCATTCAGTTCGAATTTAGAGTTGACACACGGATTGAAAAGTGTTGAGAAGGATTGAAAACTTGCTTCGGATTAATTCGAATTTGAACAGTTGTACGTGGCATTTTCTTAAGTCTGATCTTGGAAATCATAACGTATTTCTTTGGGAGACCAATGAAAGAATAACTTATTTTGTATAGCCTCTTCTGAAAAATGTCAAAAAAAAAATAAGATGGAAGCCTTTGGTTTGGAGGTTAGAACTATAAGAAATGTATACATTTTTTCATAAGCCAAACAAATTTTGTGATATTGTGCCTTGACGTAAAAGTCAAAATCATTAAAATAAAACTATCTGAAGAGACAGAATGCCCATATGCACTGAGGCGTGGTATTTTAGACCACGCACAAAAAATTTTTTTATGTAAATGGCTCGATGTGAACGTGGACAAAGAATCAATCTTTTGAACAGCTGTCTGCGAACAGTTGAGATTGATTGGCTGAAGCGGATTATGCTCGGCAATTGTTCGATACGAGTCAAATCAACTCATGAGAAGCAATGAAAAATAAAACACAACGTTGCCTGATTTTTAGAGGTTAGGTCACGGCGATCAAACAATCACGAATTGTCAGACCCTTGGGTATAAAAAGTCCCTATTAAAAATTTCGGAAAGGAATTTTCGGACAGGTTTGTCCAAGATTTTCTTTCAGATTCTTTCCGAGATTTGCATCCGAAACTTTCCGTTTCTATAAAAAATTTTGACCGAAAAATTCAAGTTAGTGCAAATTGCTTGTAAATCGATTATAAATAAAAATAACAGCATTTTTGCTGCAAATGTTATATTGATTTCTGATCAGAAGTTTTCGAAAAGAATCGGATGCAAATCTCGGAAATATTCGGAAAGAAATGGAAACGATTGGATAGCTTTGGAAAGAACTTTCTATCAGAAATGTCTAACAGGGGTGAATTAAATAAATCACTGATCATTTTGGTCTCCTTTTTTTCAAACACGCATATCACCAAGGAAGGGCTTGGAAGAACTGAAGAAATCGAAACACGTGCTACATAAGCAAGAGGACCTTGGCACGAGTCTGCATGTGATTCTCGGACAAGTATGAGCCAGGAGGAAAACGACCACGTTCCAGCTGGTCGATTATAAATGAACCGGCGTAAACGAATCAGGCTCACTAATTCGTACGCATGACAGGCGGTAGGGTCAGCGCTACGATCGGCATCCCGTCGGGAATTATAATATTCTGCAAGTCATACAGCTTAGGCCATCTGTTGAGTAGAGCTGGTACTAATGTCGATTCGACGAATGTCATGCGCGCTAACGCCCTTCCAGTTTTAAGTGATAATGGCGGAAGCGAACGACGAGAATTCATTCTCTGTTCCTCGATAAAGTTGAGAAAACATTTCGAATTACGAGTCGAGTCAAGGGTTCAAAGGAGTAGTACTAGAATGGAAGGTTTGATTGTGTCCAGTGAGGGTTAACATTTTCTATTTAGCTCTTCCCTATTCCCTTACACACCCCACCACACACTTACTCGGTGGGGCGTGATCTACAACTTAAGGTGGCGGGATCCGAACAACCAAGAACAAGGGCTTTAAGTACTTAGAGAACCTTTTCCTCCGGAGGTACCAGCACCACGACTCTACGGAGATGAACACTACCCAGCTAGGCTAGTGTTCACCACGTGGGCCGCCGAGGCTCTTCCCGAGCGCGAGGTGGAAATCGATCTCACAAGCAAATGGAGTGGGTCGAAAGCTCATGCCTTAGCCTCCACGACCACCGCTCACTCTAAAAGAGTAGTAATAAAACTCGAATTAAATATCCAAAAATACCTGGTAGAGGCTCTCTTCGTGGCAAACGGCAACTCGCAGGTACTATTCTTTCTCTGGGTAAACTTCTTTGATTTAAATTTTACTTGAAATTGTGATTTAACTCGTGATGGTGAACTCGTGAGAATTTCAACGAATATGCGTAGTGGAAAATTCTCACTAATATGTTTTACTTGTGAGTTAACAAAATGAATTAAAGTAGATTCGTGAAAATAATTCAAGCTTAGTGATCAGAGTTTCGAATATTTGAATTGTCGCGATATAATTTGATACTAGAAGCATGGCCACATGGCCAGAGAATTAACGCCGCCATGTTACTTAATTTTATATGCTACGTTCTATCATACGTATTTCTTCTAAAATAAGGATTCGTGCTTGAATTCGGTCGCGTTAAATTTAACAAATGAATTCGCGTAACTTCAACATTTCTTGTGAGTTCAATATAATTATTTAAATTGCAATGTAGAATTCCCTTTTTTCACTTGCGACGTCACCCCTTGCCTCGCCCTTCTCCGCATTCCATTTTAAATCAGCCGATTAAATCTATCAAGTGAAAAACTTAAAGTGATTTGTTGATCGGATTTTATCGATTCTCTTGATGACCCTCAGTCAAATAAAACAACGCTTTCCGTTTGTTAATTTTATTATACGTTTAAAATTGACTGGCGCATAGCGGTAGTCACTCATTGTAATTAAATAAAAATTAAACTATTAAAAACAACTTCTTACTTAAATTGTCGATGTCGCATGGGCACGATTTCATTTCTGACATTATCATGATTTGATCCGGAAGAAAGAACTCATAATTAATTATTTACTGGATAACACATTTTAAAATCTACCTTGGTATCTAAAATTCCAGGCATTGCATCTTCAGGAACTCCTTTATCCAGAACTTTTCTGTGTATTTTTTGCTGAGACAAGGGTTCTTTACTAGCAGCACTCGCAGATTCATCGGTAATGTCGTGTTTCGTTGGAATCGATACAGCTAATACATCATCCAATTTCGAACCAACTATCATAACTTTTGCACCTAGATAAAAACATTACATATTTTACACACTTAATTCACAATTCATTGAAGGGTAGTAGGTACAAGGTACAAAATTTTGAAAAATTTTATCTCTGTATAAAAAAAAAAGCTTAGTTTTTCGAATTGAAATTTCGCTAATCAAAATTTGATCGCCTATAGTATAGTGACCTTCTAACACGGGTATTTAACAAATAGTTTTCAATAAATGTTGTAGATCATTCTTTCCTACGTAGAATGGCCCATAATAGAAGTCGTCTGAGTGACATCGACGATCTCGTGAGCGGTTTATTTGAACGGATGCGCGCGTAGGATTCCTCCCCACTCCTGTCCCTTATCTTCTTATCTTTCTCTCAGGTTACTCTTTCTTACATTTCTCTTGCACACTTTTTTTCATTCTTTTCCTTCCCACAAGTTCGTCTTTCTTACACTTACGATGTCAGTCTGTGTAGGAAAAACTTACTAGGTCTGTTAAACATGTGTTTTAGTGATAAAATTACGCCTCGCTTGAAAGTCATTGTCTACAGATTGAAAGAAAAAAATATGTATAGGGTGTATACACACCCTCAACAGAACTTTCTCCACACTTTCCAAAAAGCTGCGCGACCGTGGGTCTTCTGTCGTGGGACAGAGCATAGCGAGTGACTTACTAATGGGTGTCACTTCAGTATTTTAATTTAAAATTATTACATTAGATTAAACGTCAGGGTTCACACGAAAAGTGCCCACTTTGTCGGAATGAAGGTAAGAGTAGGTATAGTGACATATAGTCGGATAAATTGTCGACAATTTAGGCCCAGAACGAACCCTCTAGGTTGGAAAACGAGGAATCGGGGCATTTTTCAAGTTCGAACTTAGAAAAACCGCTTTTCGAGAAAAACGCATTTAAAGTTGGCAAGTTTCATAAGCACACGTGTTATATTTTTCTTCAAGCATAAAATTTCGCAACTTACGGTCACTTTCGGGACATAGATATAATGTCATTAGATAGAGCCTAGACTGAAGTATGATTTCCCATCAAAAACCCAACATAGATTTTTTTTTTAATCCGCGTTCACAAAAACGCGAATATCTCCAAAACTGCGATCGACAAAGTGGGCCCTTTTCTTATGGACCGTCACAAATATTCAGAATATTCTTTTTGAAGCATCCACCTCTACAGTTGCACTTTATGATGCTTTAAATAATGTGTTAAGTAACTCTTTTAACAACGGTGACGTCATAGTGTGTGAAGAAGTTACTTTGCACACCGGCAGCTATTACCGCGCATGCGTACTTTGAAAAAGTAATTTCACATACGGATTGCAAATCAACAGAAAACATCCTCTACATATAGATACCGTAACAAGAATTTCTAATTTGGTAAAATGGAATTTTTTATACACGTCGATTCGGCGAAGTGGGGGTTATAACAAATAGCAATTCGGAAAACTGAAAATTACGTCAAATGATGATTCCGTAAAATGACAATTATGGCTTCGGCAGTTCGCTACCTGAGATAGAATCTTCCAATACCCATATTTTGAGATAAACAGAGCGCTAGCGAATTTTCATCCTTCAGGCTTATCTATTATAATCTTTCAGAATACTCTCCACCACACTAGATGGATTTTCCGTACGCCGGAACCACTCCACTCCAAAACTCCAATTCTCTTCCGGAAGATCAGCACGCTCTTGATTCCATGCTGCCAGAATAATGTCTTTCTTTGTGGAGTTTTTTGACTTTTGGAAAAAATTTAAAGTCACAGGGGGCAAGATCTAGATTGTACGGAGGGTGATCCAGGGTAGTTAGGCCAGACTTGATTAAAAAAGCTAGACTTGATCAAAAAGGCCAGACTTAACCGAAAAGGCCAGAGACGTTATAATGGTGAAAGAGCCAAGTGTCGAGCCGGAATTTTGGTAAGATGTTTTAGAATCTCTCAAACACCTGAGGCAATCATACCTGGGTGTACCAGAAACTAGTAACTGCTCGCTGTCTTTCTACTAAAACCCTTTCCACGATAATAAGTTTTCCGAAGCATACGGCATTCATTCCTTTCTACGTCGAACGTAATTTTTGAACCTCTACTAGAGATTCTTTATTTTCAACGTTTGAGCATTTCTTGGATCCACTTCACCCTCTCAAACTTTTGCCCCTCGACATTGTGTGTACTTAAAGCGAACAAACCGTTAAGTGTTTCGCCTGTCTTCACTGAGGAATTTCTCTGTAGCATCTATATTTTCTAGCCTCACTGTCTCTGCTGGCTGACCTATGCATTGGTCGTCCTCCACACTAAAATTCCCTCTTTTGAATTGATTATGACACAAGAAAATAATCTTCAAGGACGGACAATTATCCTAAGAAACAGGAGACAATTCGGCAAAACTCTCTTCTTCACAGAGACTGCGTAGAATGTTGTAACGGAAAACTGTACGATATTCGACTTTCGTCAACGTCTCACGCCCTACCCTCCTCATTCTTCACACTCTTTCGATTAGATAAAGTCTTCATCTACTAGGAGACACGTAGCACAACAATTTTCGAGTGCCATATGTAGAACCTTGTCATTTGGACATGTCAAATTCGGAAAAATAAAAGTTATGCTCATTTCAGTTGAATTAATTTTGGTAAAACAAACATTGGTAAAAGTAGAATTTGGAGAATATTCATGTCGCTATTTCCCGCACTTTGACTAGATCAGAAACGCCCGGTATTTTCGTTTCAAGTAATATCTTCTTGGTAACAATCCGGAAATGTAAGTTGTGTCTGCAACGAGTTATAGTGGAAACATCTTGTTGTTTAGGTGGCACTCCAGTTTTCGAATTAATTGTACGTTGTACTCTGAACGAAAAATAGTTCAACAATTCAGAGCAATCAATTATTCCTCTCAGTATTTTGAATCCGAAAGCTAAAGATAATATTAGGTGTCTAGAAAGCGCTTTTGATTTTTTTTCAGTTTCTGTCATCGCATTTTATTTTTGAGGGCTCCAAATTACTGTCGCATATTCCAATATTCATCTTACCAACGCATTGAATATAATCTTTAGGGTATTATTATTGTTTAGATGCTTAAAAAATCGTAATACGAAGCATATACCCTATTTGCATGTACTATAAGTGGATTTTGGGATAAAGTTGTGTGTCCATTCTAACACGTGAATCATTCGCCTGAAAAATTATTTTTATTGGCACATCTTTGTGTTTGTGTCTAACAAAAAGTTGTGCCTGCCATCTCGTATATGACATTACTTGACATTTCTCTAGGCTTGTTTGACTTCACAAGTTCGACTCGTAGTTTTACACAATCTAGAAAGACATTATTTCCAAGTATATTTTGCCATGGCCAGCAGAAATTATTAATTCAGTTGTGGAGCAGTTTTCTACATCATTAAAAAAGGTCTATGAAGATGAGCGGTCCACAGTGGAGCAAAATGATAAAAAAATGTTTAAAATACAATTCCGGCCACAATTTTCAACCAGTTTCAAAGTTTTTAAAAAAATAAACCTGATTAAATTTTTGAGGATAAAAAGGAAGAATCGCTATTGAAAATAAGTGATATTGATGTGCAATCGAACGGACGGCAGTAGCTGGGTGGTGATTCTTGACTCGTCGAGATCTCGAACGCTAAGCACGGACGGGCGCGATTAGCACTCGGGTGGGTGACCATTCGTGATTCTCGCTTAGACATGTTACACTGCGTTTAACTAATGTCGAGCGGGAGGTCAGACGCCGAGGACTAGCTATACGGACGACAGGGAGGCAAGGTGGAACGGCGTCGTACAGGGGCAGGCGCACACTAACGTTTTACAACGGCGGTGGGATATGGACGAGATTCCCGCATTTCAGAACTCCTGCATCTGAGATGATTTGGCTCTGAGCGGAATGAAATTGCCGTAGCACCACTATCGCCATCTGTAGGGCATAAGGTTCCCAGAATCCGCCCTCGTCCTCCATGACACTGCGGCAGCGCAGAAGACGGAATAGATAAAAATAGAGTTTTTGCAAAAAGGGCCCTGAAGATTTTTTTTCACTTTTGTCTTCAAAAACTCGGGAGGAATCCCCAAAACATAATCAGAAAGAAACTCAGATGTGCAAGCCCTTTTGAGTAAAAAATGGTTTATGCTAGGCGTGCTTACATAGATGTTTACACATGAAAAATGGTTTAGGTTGGAAATGTTTACTTAACAAAGTTATTTGGATTTTTGTGTTTGAGCTTTAATTTGAGGTAAAAATTGTAATTCTTATTCAATCCTAATGATCAATAGCTGATTTTATTAAATTCTTCTACAGATTCTCTACAACTCTATTTGATTGGTTTTCATTCAAATGAATTTTTTTAGAAATAATACTTAATATTTTTGTCAACAAATCTTTTTGAAATAATTTTAATTATAATAAAAACTAACTCAAAAGAGTTATAAAGAATTTTTCAAGGAATAAAAGCAGTCCTTGATCGTTATAATTGAATAAGAATTGTAGCTTTTTTACAGCAAAAGTAAAAACTCAAAAACTCAAGTCACTATTGTTAAATAAACAGTATGAATCCGTGTCATTTTTTTCCTCAAGTAAGCTTCAGTACCTCTTACAAAATGAATTATAATTAACAAACAGTATACTTTTCTCAATTTAATAAATCATTTTTAAAATTGCTCAATTTTGAATTTGACTGCACGTAGTGAAAATTCTCAAGAACTTGACATTATTTTTTAAAAAATTATAGATTAATATAATACACTACCTTTTACCACACCTAAGCTCCTCAAAGTTTGATTGTCCTTAGCTAAACCTTTAAACATGACTTTTTGCATAGCTTGAGGTACAGCAATAATATTTTGCAGATAATTTTTCAATTCTGATATACTCCCATCGATCCGGAAATTGATGTTGATTTTTTGCTTGTTGTATATTGCTATGAAGTCTATCTTCTCTTGTGACATATCTTGCGAGGTAGTAGCAGCAGCGTCATCTTCTGGTGCAGTATTATTAACAGGAGGAGTTAAAGAGTTCTCCGAAGATGTATAATTTGCTTTCGATTCTGGTATTATGTCAGGAGAGGGACTCGAATGACAAAAATTTTCGTTAGTATCACTTTTTTGAGCATCTGAAAATAAGATTGTAATTATTCTTCACAAAATCGTTAAAAGTAATAAAAAATATATGAAAATAAATTTTTTGTTAACATTTAATTTAATAAAAGGTCTCAGAACGTACCGAAAATGTTCAATTTATTGACTTTTAGTCACTTTTGAACCTCTCAAAATAATGACTAATCGTGAAGACATCAAGGGACAAATTTTTTCATAAATCTATTTTCAAATCCCATTTTCCATAACATTTATTTGAACTCAAACCATTTGATCGAGTACCAATTTGACATATTTTTTTTTTACCGCATTATGATTTGATATAATTTTTATGTTTCCAAGTTACTTTTTGTTCTAATTTTTATTTTTCCGAATTACCATTTGTCATAATTCTTTTATTTCAGAATAACCATTTAACATGACTTTTATTTACTAAATTATAATTTGACTCAATTGTTATTCTTCCGAATAAGCAAATAAATAGATGTGTACAAAAAAATTTGATTTCAAACCAACATTGGACGCGCTTCAAATGTTGAAAACCCGAATTCGACGCGTGGTATCGTCGGATTGGTTCATTCAATTTGGTCGACTCACCAATCGAATGTCGAAAAACCGACATTCGACGCGTGCTACCGTCGGAACGGTTTATTCGATTTGATCAACCCACCGATCGAATGTCCAAAAACCGACATTCGACACGCCCTACCATCGAATCGGTTTTTCCGATTCAATTGGCCAGTGGGTCGAATGTCGAAAATTCGATATTCGACGTGCGCTACGTCGGATCGGTTTTTTTTTATTTGATCGGCTGGCCTTCGATTATCTAAAATCAAATATGCGATTGACAAAAGGCATTTCAAGTTTTTAATTCATAATTATAATCCTGAAAATCTAAACCGACGCATGCAGAATGCAGATTGCAGATCTACAGAGACATGGGAAGAATTCTGTGTCAATCTGGT
>JAUMHM010000079.1:23569121-23582081 GCA_032362435.1 Melikaiella ostensackeni
ATACGGTGAGCGCAGAAAATCAAGCGCAAAGCGCGAATATTATGATGAGAATGTATTCCTTAAGGCCGATAGAGCCTCAAGTAAATAAATTTCCTTTTTCATTTAAAATCAAAAACAAAATTATAAATTTGTACATGAAGAACATATAACACCGAACGCGAAGCGCGAGATCATGTTTCGGAGCGCGAATCGCGCGCCCTAGGCGCGCTCAAACTTGCGAGCGAAGCGTGCGACGAGAATATGCTCGCGAAGCGGGCAGATTTTCTCCAATAAAATTGATTGTTAGGTGTATTTCTTTAACATCTAGTACTTTACAACGTAAAATATAAATGCTTTAACAAAATTTTAGCAAAAAATGTGTATAATGTTTAATTTTTTATACAGATTTTGGGCGACGCACTTTATGAATTTTATTCTGTTTAGTACTATCATATTAATTATATACGTTCCACAAATCATGTAACAGTGCTGGATTAACCGATAGGCCAAGGTAGTTCCTAGTCTAGGGGCCCCGAAAGTTTGGGGGGCCCCGCGTGGTTTAAACTTTCTAGACTTTTGTTACTTTTACTTTTTAAAAAAGCATGAACGTCTGTCTTCAAAATTAGCATCAGGTCTAAATTGAAAAGTTTATTGTTATTCCGTTAACTGGCTTAATGAGGGTCAACCAACCCACTCATTTCTTTGGATTATGGAAAATGCCCCAAAAGTCTCCTTAGTATCTGTACCTAGTTCCACCGATCCCTCCGCCGATCATTCCTCTCTTCAAAACTTGAACTTTAGCCCCTAAAATCTTAACTCCATGAACCTTTGCTGAGTATAATTCTTCCTCATATAAAATTTGTCATACGGTAGAGCAACACAGCTCTACAATGTCTAATTTAAGTGGACATAAAAGTGGCACTCACAAACGAAAAACTGCAAGAGAAAAAAGTTGGTACACTTTAGTATGGAGACCATTTTTCAGTGAAGTGTTATCGTTTTGTAATTAAAGAGTTTGAAAGAAAATTCGACAATCTTCAAGTTGGTGGTAATTATTTCTCAAAAGTATATGTGCTTTCTATGTATAGCATTTTGAAATTGAAAATTCAAATTCCATATGAATATCTCAAAACATGTATCCTCATATTTTGATGAAATGCAAATGCATATAAGAATTTCTAGTTTCTAACCCTGAATGGACAAAATGGACATTTACGGGTATTCTGAGATATTAATTAAAACAATCATTTAAGGTATTATCAGCATGAAGTAATTTTCTTACGAATTTGTTCAAATTGGGAATATAGATTCACTTAGATGCTAGCTAATGGTCTATGCGATTAGAAAAAGGTCAACTATTCCAAAGTTGAGATAATTGAAATTGTAATTAGCACCTTATGCACGTAAGCTTTATCCCAGTGTATAGAAAATGCTACGCAGTTTACCTTAGCGGCTAAACTTTTCTTACGATTTTTTTTAAACTGAGAAAATATAGAAGGGCACAATACCGAGGCTCTGTGAAAATTCCAGAATTTTTTGCTATTTTGTTTACGAAGTAGAGCCCCGAAAGTATGATAGAACTGAGAGTTCCGATAGATTAGATCAGGCATCATCATCCTGGGTCTACCAACGATCGCAGAGAAGTAGGTCAGATCTACTCAGCTTTGACACAAAGCTGTCAAGAGGGATCCCATCCTTTACCTGAGTCGAAGTGCCTCAAAGAGTTGCTTCTAGCACAGCAGGAAAAAGGGTCCTTTAAGGTTCAGGTTTCCGAACCGAACCCTTCCAACTCGGACTTATTTTCAAGGGTTCATACATTTTCAGTCAGTTTTCCGTCGTCCATTATGTCCATAAAGGGTTATAAATTTGAAATTTTTATCTTTCTTTTAATATGCATTTGCATTTCATAGAAATCTGAAGATACGTGTTTTGAGATATTCATATAGAATCTGACTTTACAATTTTTAAAAACTATAGAAAGGACATAATTATATTTTTGAGAAATAGTTATCACAATTGTAAAACTTGTCAAGTTTCCTTTCGAATCCGTTAATTACAAACTTTATTCGATTTGGTTTTGACGCAATAACATTTCATTGAAAAATGTCTGCACACTAAAGTGTACCAAATTCCATCCCCTATATCTCGGTAACCACGAAACATGTTAATTTCATACCAGCGGTTGCTCTTGAAAATTATATGGAAAGAGGTTTTGGACACAAAGAGTCATGGCCTAGGGGCCCAATATTCGTTAATCCGGCACTGGTTTGTAAATATATCTTTGAAGTATATCATATAAAGATTTTTGAAAATAAACCATCAAAATTAATTTATATGTTGAATGTGAAATACCTCTAATTTTATTAATAATTTTATCGAAGTTTATTTTTATTTTTGTTTTATTTTCCGCATAAATACTTTACACTCTTTTAGGTTTAATGTGAAATCCTATTTTTTCAAGTTCATTTGTCGGGCAACATGCTCGACAAGCTATCTGTTGTACTACAGCTTACTTTAGTCAGAGCCAATACGGGAACGTCACACGTATACACACATTGAAAGAGTCATACAGCTGGCCTTAGATAAAAATTAGGGAAAAATTGTTGGCATCTAAGAATATCATAAATAGTTTATTGCTTATACGGTATCAACCTGAGGCTTTGTGAAAGTAAACTTTAATATTTAACTTCAGTTTTTAGAAGTTGCGGTTTACCAACTGAGAATAAATTTTTTCTGGTACTAATATGATTGAATTTCTTACGTTTTTATAGATGTTGGCGAGTGCTGCTGACAGTCAGTTAGGAGGAAGGGATATAGATACTATTCTTGCAGAACACTTTTGTAAAGATTTTCAAACTCGATACAAGATTGATGCTCATAATAACCCACGAGCGTATTTGCGACTACTTGCTGAGGTTGAAAAACTTAAAAAGCAAATGTCTGCGAACTCTACAAATCTTCCGTTGAATATTGAATGTTTTATGGAAGAAAAAGACGTACATGGTGAAATGAAAAGGGCTGACATGGAAGCAATGTGCTCTCATTTATTCAAAAGAGTCGAATCAACTCTTAAGCAATGCTTGGCTGATTCTAGTAAGTTTATATAAATCACTTATTAACAATGGGTTGACCAGTCAATTTTTGATAGTACATCAGATTTTAAGGAATTTCAAAGGAATTTCAAAGGATTTTAAGAGATTTCACTGTATACAAAACAATGTCAAGGGATTCCAAGGGATTTCATGGTGTTGTTTCATAGGATTTCAAATATTTCACAAGATTTAACCCTCAAGTGCTAGAACCTCGAAATTTTTCATTCCACCTAGAACGGGTCCAGTAGACCCGGGCAAAGTTCAAACTCAAATATCTCAGGTTTTAATTGACTTAGCTCAAAACATTTTATTTTAATGGTAGCTGAGAGTCTCACAAAGACAAATTTTGGAAAAATGGATATGAAAATTATTTGCGTATAATAAATATTTTGCAAAAAATTAAAACAAATTTTCGGAAGTTTCGCTCTGCTGAAGAAAACGATCGGGTCTCTTGGACCCGTTCTAGCACTTGAGGGTTAATCTTTATCGATGACGAGTCCGTTTCCGCACTTAAGGGTTTGGAAACTCGACTCCAGCTATGAAATATCCCTCTGAAAACCTTCTTAAATGAAAATAATTGGTTGAATTTAAATGTTCTTTTGAAATGAAAAACTAATAATTTTGAAAGTAAATTAAGAAGCAAATATTTTATTAATCTGGTCTTTTGAAATCCGACTTTACAAAATGTTAAGTTTAATTTTCAAGATACCGAACGAGCCACGGCTGTGTATCAGATTCATCTGGTCCTTTACTTCCTTGTCGAGAGCTTCGATGCCGTTGTAGGGGTCCTCAGCTTCCCCCACACTTCCATACATTCTTCCCTCAGACATTGGCCTAATCCCTACTCTTAAATGCTTATACAGGTATTTCTCCTTACAAAATGGAACTTCCTACCTCTAACCTTCTGAACCCAACAATGGATTGCGTAATAACTGACCCTCTGTTCTTATGAAAGGCCGTCGAGCACGATAGAGTCCAGGCGTGACTGTTGTATAAACAATTCTGTCATCGACTGTCCGGAGATCTTATCAAAACCTAACATTTCCGAGACACTTTTCTAATCGGTTTATTTCATTGCCGAAACTGGCGACTCTATGTCGCGGGTTCGAAAATAAAATCTAAATTATACATCCTTCTGTCAAAAGTTATTACCTGTTTCGTAAAATGAGAATGAAGCTAATATTTAATCTTAAATATGCGTTCGTTCACATTCATCATACTACTCTCGACATTTTATTTATAGAAAGAATGCTTAATCGGTAAAGATCTTTTTTTCATGCCGACTTTTCCGACTGTTGCTTGCCAATCTTTTCCTCGAAAAATATTTCATTTCTCAATTAAAATGTATTCGCTTTTGATTTCAGTTATTTCAAATTATAGAACCGCGCATTTTATGTCACCGATGGTGCTGTTCGTAGCGGCAGGAATGTGAATTATATGCTTTCATTACACTTTCCTCCTTAGAAGAAAGGCACGTCCATAAAGTGGCTTTTTCAATTTGAAGGATTTCGTCCAATTTGGGATGAAATTCGCAATTGCACAAGATTTCTAGTTGCTACATAGATTACGCTGAATTATGCCTAGTGCTATTCAGTGAAAAACTGGTGAAAAAGAATTAAACCAGTGCTTTCATCCCATTCACGGACAGCAAATACAAAAGTTCTCATTCGTGTAAACTTTGCAACATCCTGTAATGTAATTCTTAAATGATTTCTTAGTTAATAATATTTACAAGTAATTATATATTTCAATATATACTTTGTTTTATCTTGGTTATTTTCATATATTATCGTTGGCTTCCTCTCTACTACTTATTTCTAACCTTCATTATTTTACGTAAGCCATGCTTTAAACTTTTAATATTTGATTACACTTTACAGGGTGATGTCACAGCATATTTTGCATCATTTCACGGCTCACGAGGAGCTCAACCGAGAAAAATTTTGGTAAGTAGCCACGTTGAAAATTTCATACAACAGTTTCCTGTGAAATGCATTTGAAATTGCCATCAATTAATTCTTAGTTAAAATTTGAATCTTGAGTATTCCCGTTTATTCCAATTGGATTTTTAATTGGAATTCTATGAAACTTACAAGTTGCCTTAAAAAAAAAACCCTTTTTTTCTGACAAAAACTAGTTAAAGAAAATTCTCCGAATAGCCAATTATTCTAGCATAAAAATATTACTAAATTACTGAAGTGAGTTCTGACAACAATCCATATTATGATTTCTGAAAACAATTTGGAATCTTAGGCTCATTTATGAGTAAAAAATCAATTATTCGATAAAAATTTGAAACCACTGTCTTAATAATACTTAAAACTTAAAATTTATTTCTATTTAAAATTCCCTAATAGTTATTTATAATTTTTACTTCTTATTCATTTTTGCACTTTTCTAAAACTAACACAATTTTAACAATGATCAATAGTTAATAATTTTCAATTTTTTTAAATCTTATTTTTGTAAACTGTTAAAATTTAAAATTGGGTCTCCCTGTATGACTTTACATAACTAGTTTATAATGTATCCATCCTTTACCTAATTTTAATTGGAAATGATCATTTTTAATTCACTTTTAAACGGTTACAACTATGATTAGAGAAGATTCGCTTATTTCTCTTCCTTTCCCAGCCTTGGTTAGCCGAATCTAAGGCATGCACGGGTTTCGACTATTGATAATTTTGTCATCCCTCTCTTTCTATCTTTCATACTACAGTTACTCAACCAGTTTCGAACTTGGAATTCAATGTCTGAAATTCAAAAATTTCAATTATTGCAATTCGATTATTTCAATAATTGAAATTTAATAATAATAATTAAATGATAAGTGATTCAATTCTAAATAAATTACAGGTTTTTATAAATAATTCAAATTCTGGTAATTTACATACAAATTTTACAGATTTGTTTTTCTATACCACAATTGTTATGGAGGCTGTAAAAATGAATTGCAATATTCATTTTCAAATTGAAGTTTAAACGTATCTCAAAAATGCATACGTAATGCGATTTACATGAACAATAGAAGTTTGCTTTGGTGTGATTTGCAACTCTACGTTAAGATCATCAATGACTTTAACGAGTTTAAATGAACCTAAATAATAGTCATTAAATTTGTCTTCTCTCATATTAATTAGTACATAAACGTATTGATTTCGTTCAAACTTTTGTTCGTTAATCTTTTGGTCGTAATACTTTTTGCAACGTCTTTTTGCAGCTTCTCATCGAGCTGACACAAGTGATTCTGTTTCTATGATTCGATTGAAAACTTCGTCGAATAATTGCACATATGTCATAGGTATCTTTTCGTCTCCGAATTTGGAAGGAAATCGTGCCCTTCTCCCAAAGACCACCTCGTGAGGAGTCATGCCAGTAGACTCGTGAACGAAAGTATTGAATGAAAGAATGGCAAACGGAAGCCATTGGTCCTAGTTACTTCGTTCACTATAATTGCGTAAGTATTCCACGAACGTGTGGTGACTTCTTTCTAACGCCTCCAGAGATTGTGGATGATGAGCGCTAGAATTATGTGTATTTCCGAATTTCAAATATTGTAGCAATACTGATCCTAATATTACTCATAAGCTTGTATTATTTCGGAGAATCCAAAAACATACGTAACTTCCCTCACCGAAATGTGTTCTGAAAATCTTTTCAATGACTGACCGTGACAATTTATCGATTCCATTCCCTTCTCATGACAAACTGAAGGTTTTAGTATTTGTTGTTTCCATTGTCTTTCTCAGCATTATAACCGCAGTCTCTATGTTCTTTACAAAAACTTCAGAATCGAATTTCTCTTTAATGAACAAATTATTACTCTAGATGGTAGATGCCCATAGGACGCACCCTTTTTCCCCACTCGGAATGGAAGAGCCGATGCCGAAACTGGCCATCTCTCCTCCCTTTCCATGGTTATTACTCTCGTGGTCTATCAAAAGCTCTGCGGGTACGTTTTCATCTCCTGCGTGGCCAGCTGGTCCACCAAATACCACCTCTGGAAGGCAGGTGCCCATAGGATGCAATCTCCTTCCCGGGGACCGTGCCTCCTCCATCGAGGACACATCCAGGGACAGGACACCACAATAAGCGGTTCCTTCCCGATTCGGAATGGAAGAGCCGACACCAAAACTGGCCATCTCTCTTCCCTTTCCGTCAGCCTCTCTCTCATTCAAGAGCTTTTATCTGGAGGTGCCAAAGCCCTGTACCCTCACCGCACCTCCGTAACCAGTGCAGAGAGGGAAGGTCCATCCGCTCACCTCACTGTCACCCGCACCCGGAACTCCCTCATGGTCATTGAGTGACCCAGAAACAGGTGTAATGCAACGAACCGAATTGCACCACTTTGATCCTGCGCATTAGTTTCTGCCTCATCCCCACCCTGGCGGGACCCACACCAACCAGAGCTAGACTCGGATATACAGCTTGCGACCTGACAATCACTCAACCTTGAGACTTCATTTCCAACTGAGACCAAACTGTCTCCAATTCCTGAGACCAAATTATCTCCAACTTCCTCAGCAATTTCTTCATCCACCTCTATCTCATCAAAACAACAATTACGAACAGAAGCTCTTTCTATAGAATATTCATGGTAGAGGACTCTGCTTCCGGAGAAGCAGCAAATGTTCGACCTACAGCCCTTTGCGGCATCGTCATGACCATCCTCATCACCAATATTCTCTTTACTATTTTCATCATTAAAATTCACTGGATTTCGTGAAAGCTCATCCGCATTGGCATTAACTCGACCTGGCTTGTATACTATTTTGCATTCGTATCCTTGGAGTTTTGATTCCCAAGGAGCTAAACGGGATCCTATCGTGGGGTCTTTTAACTTGTCTAACCATACCATTGCTTTGTGATCTGTAACTAACGTAAATTTAGTACCATAGATATATGGTCGAAAATGCTTTACCGCAAATATGATAGCAAGAAGTTCTTTCTATGTTGTTGTTTAATTTATCTCTGCTTTATTTATGGTTCACGACGCATATGCAATAGGTAAATCTTTACTAATTTCACCCTGACTTAGTATGGCTCGTATGGCGAAATCGGATGCATATGTAGTAATGATGAATGGTTTGTCGAATTTCGGGTACCGCAATAACGGTTGCGTACAGAGAATATTTTTCAATTTAAGGCGTTCGGCAGCATCAGGTCAGACAAATGACACATCCTTTTTTAATAACAATGTCAATAGTTTATCAATCTCAGTAAAATGTCGTATAAATCGTCGGTAACACCCCGCTAAGCCCAAGAACTGTTTAACATTTTCACGATCCTTAGGACGAGGAAAGTTGCTTACGGCCTCGATTTTTTCGGATCAGGTTTAACTCCATCTTGAGAAATTATGAGGACCAAATATCCAATTTATATATATGAAAATCTACATTTATCGGTTTGTAAAGTGAGTTCAGCTGTTTTCAAACGTCCCAGCAATTTTTCTAGTTTTTCATTATGCTTCTGTACATATTTAGCGTAAATGACAATATCGTCCATATATATAAAGAGTTCAACTCCTTGCATCACTGATAGAATAATATCCACTAACCGCTGAAACGTGGCAGGTCCTGATTTCAGCCCCAAAGGTATCCTATTAAATTCGAGATGGTCAAAAAGAGTCGAAAAATCTGTCTTATGTCGGTCTGCCGGATCGGTCTCGATCTGGTGAAACCCAGCCGCGAGATCGAGCACGGTGAAGTATCGAGAGCCACCCAACTGATCCAATATGGATGCAATATTGGGGAGAGGGTAAGCATCCCCGACAGTCTTTTAGTTAAGGGCTCGATAGTGAATGACCATTCGCCACCTTCTGTTTCCCTTACGAGTAGAGTCCGCCTTTATCGGTACTACTCAAATCGGAGAGTTATAAAGTGAGCTAGGTGATACCGAGTTTTGTTCTTTCAATTTATTCGTTTCTTGTGCTATTGCTTCATTATATACAACCGGATACCTATTGTTTGGTTTATTTACAGTTGTGTCATCTACAGTTTTAATTTTATGTTTTATAACATTCGTGCAACCTAATTTGTCTCCTTCTCGAAAGAATTGATAAGGAAAGTTTCTTATACTTTTCAAAAAACTTTCTTCTTCCTCTTCATTCAAATTGGACAAATGAAGTTCTGGTTCATCTGCATATAAATTCAATTTTCGTTAATTTAAACTTTGAATGATGTAAATCAGATGAAAATTCGATGAGCTACGACTTCAGCCAACTTGAAAAACTTGGTTTTGAAAAAAACGCGTAAAGTTTTCGCTTGTAACAAGCATAAGTTTTTTAATATTTACGGCTGCTTGAGGCTAATCTGAGATTTCTGGAGCATACAGTAGGCCTTTAGACTCCTCGAAGTACAGCTGCTTTTGAAGTTTCTTCATTTCTCGTGCAGATCGAGAACGGAATACAATACAATATATTCCATAAAATACAACATAATATAGTACGGGGCTTGACGCGAGGCTTGGCGCGCACCGCTCCCAACTATATTTCAGAGTCAAATTTGATGCTATAACTTTGGGAATGTATTTTCCACATGCATGGGAAGATTTTTAGGCAAACAAAAAAAGTCAATTTTTGGATCGGCCGGACCAGACTCCCCCCTTAAACCATTCAGCGGGGACAAATTCGCGTCTTAGTACCTTCATAAGCATTTTTAATAGTATCTTTATGATTGTTTTTGTTAGTATTTTGGTTGTCGTCTTCGTTACCGTCTTTGTTAATGTCTTTGTTAATGTCTTTTTTATTGTCTTTACTCGCAGATTTAGTAATTGATTCAACAGTCTCAAATTCTTGTCATGTCACGGGCGAAACCAAGAGCTTTACATCCCTGGTAGTAGTATTAATGCAATAGATTCGAATATTGCCATTTTTTATGGTTGCTAAATATTTCTCTCAAAAATATACCTGGACTTGTTGGTATTAAGGACAAATATCCTTAAGTTAAATCGGTGTTAGTTACTGGCAAAGAAACTAATTGCTTGGTACGAGCTTTTAAAATAAGTGTGATGCCCCTTTTGGGTGAAGTTTCAACCGACAAACTGAATGAAAATTCGCCTATTTGATTTTTTATTATTTTTGTTTTCAGATCAATTACAGAGTCAGAGAGAAGAAGCTTTTTCAACATTCCGTCGCAACTTACGGGAAAATTATTCGGTACTGTTTGAAATGGACAATCAACCCCATTAATATTTAAGTATACGTCTCCAGAGGTTTTTACCCCCTGGCTGGTAATTCCAAATAAATGATATCTAACATCGAAATTTGATGGTGTTCCTGTTTTCACTTTTCTTCGTTTGATCAAATTTAATTCTGCCCCTGTGTCTACAACAAAACCACCCTTTCTTTTCCCATGACCTTTCAACAAGACTTTTGCAATCGCGCGCAAAGTGGCCATTTTCATTGCAATTATGGTCACAATTAATCTAAATACAGGTACTTCCTTTGCTCCATTATCAAAAATAGACGATTATAAAAATGCCAACTGGGATAGCTTTAGAAAGCAGATTGATGAAAATATTAACTTAAATTCCTATATAACAACTAGATCCCAAATTGAAAGCAAAGTAAATGAACTTACTAAAATAGTAAACGAAGCTGCTAGCATGAGCATCCTTACGAAAAATATTCAACTTTACAACCTATCTTTTCCAAACAATATTAAATTATGTATTAAACTCAAAAATAAATCAAGGACGAAATTTCAGCATAATAGAAGTATCCAAAACAAAACAAACTTGTCACCAATGCAAAAGTTAGTTGACAAATTAATCTTGAACTGGAATTCTCTACAATCGAATGATACACTCAAGAAGTGTGAATCTTCTGATGAATCACTTTGGAAAATACCCAAAGCCCTTACAAAAAAGAAAACTGAGATACCCCCACTTGCTATTGATAACAAAATCTGCTATAAAAATAAAGAAAAAGCTCTGGCTCTCGTGAATCATTTCACTTCAGTAAGTAAGGTAAATGATAATCTTGGTTACCAAAAGCATAACAAAAAGTTTTTAATATTGTAAACAAGTATCTTAAAAATATACAGATAAATTGTAATGAAATAGATTTAGTAACTCCCTCAAGAATTAAAAAAATACTAAAAACCTTAAAGAATAATAAGTCACCAGGTCACGATGGACTTACTGGTATTATCTTAAAAAACTTCACTCGCAAATCTACTGTTATGTTAACTGGTATCGTAAATGGAATGTTAAGATTGGGTAATTTTCCTATAGTATGAAAAAAAGCTAAAGTGATAGCTGTACCTAAAGCAAACAAAAACTCCATATTAGTAACTATAGTTACAGGCCGATAAGTCTTCTCTCTCAATTAAGTAAAATAGTTGAAAAAATCATTAAGGAAAGGATTGATAATTTTTTAATAATAAATAATCTAATAATCAAAGAACAGTTCGAATTTAGAAAAGGTCATAGTTTAGTTGATCAGCTTGTTAGGTTGACAAATCACATTATTGATAAATTTAATCATAAAATGCATACTGGAGCACTTCTTTTTGACGTTGAGAAAGCTTTTGATACTGTTTGGATAAATGGATTAATTTTCAGATTTATAAATTATGGTTTTCCACATTATCTTGTAGCTCTCATAAGTTCCTACATTAGAAATAGAGAAATGTTTGTCGAAATAAAAAACGTGAAATCTGTATGTAAAACTACTCATGTAGGAGTACCTCAAGGGTCGGCACTTGGACCTCAATTATTCATTATTTACTTAAATGATGTTCCTGAAACCAAACATGTAAATGGAGCATTATTTGCTGACGGTAAGACCTTGTTTACATCAGCACATAGAGTAGATACCATCATAAATAGATTACAAAATGCTGCAAATAAACTAATGAGGTTTTTGATTTCAAATGAGAAAGGAAATTTATTTACTTAAGACTCTATCGGCCTTAAGGAATACATTCTCATCATAATATTCGCGCTCTGCGCTCGATTTTCTGCACTCACTGTATAATATATACAAATGAATAGTTGAAAAGACGATTAAAAAAATTATCTTGATTTATGATTGGTCCAATAAAGAAATGTTTAACACCAATTTTATTTGACCTTTTAAAAGCACAAATTCTACTTTTTTGACTATTTTCTTTATCTCGCGTCGTTTGGCTCAAAAATTAAAATAAAAATATTCCGATACTATTTTCTATACTTAAAATACAAACTATGCCTCCTACCAGAAAATGCTTGAAGGCAAGTTTACAGGTCTTCGTAAAAGCAACAGTTTTGATATCCCAACTTTCCTTCGTATTCCGCGTTATTTGGCTCAAAATTTGAATTTTCGATTTTTTACGAAAATTCAAAAAGTTGTTATGACAATCTTGTAGAGCTTTGAAAAAGAAACGTTTTTATTTTCCTGACTTTTTTTTATATCGTGCATTGTTTGGCTCAAAATTTTTATTTTTGTTTCTTTTTTTGAATTGTGTAAATGCTATAACTCTCACAATTTTTTTTTCAGCGGAAAAAGTCATTAGGATAAATTGTTCGACTTTCCGCGTACTATGAATATCCGTACATAGAATTTGTCAATTTGAAAAAAAGTGGTCTCAAAAATTTTGAAAATTCTCCAACTTTTTGAATTTTTGTCCAGAATGGATGACTAACGAACTTGACCTTCATTTTAGGACACTGGAAAAGTATACCAAATGTCAATCCAATCGGTCAATTCTTCCGAAAGTTATCGTGCTCACAAACTAAAAATCTACAGACACACACACAGCAGACAGACACATTCGCAAAAAGATGTTTTTCGGGTTCAGGGAGTCTCAAAACGTGGAAATTTGACAAAAACGGGCGGGCGGGAGGGGGGGGGGTGTCAAATTTTACACAAATCTAATACAGTCTCTGATGAGAATGTAACAATTTT
>JAUMHM010000079.1:23625823-23640882 GCA_032362435.1 Melikaiella ostensackeni
ATTTTGAGGGATATTAACGAATTTCTAGAAAACTTTAGAAAATAAATTGAACTATTTTGCAAGGGATTTCAGCAGTTTCAAGAGATATGAAATAATTGTAGAAATTTCGAAGAATTTCGAAGATTTGAAGCTATTTGGAAAGGTTCCAGAGAATTTCAAGACATTAAAAAAATTTCAAGGGATTTCAAATAATTTCTCAGGATTTCCAAAGATTTTGAAGGATTTTAAAGGATTTCAACTTATTTCTAGAGAACGCCATTAATAACTTTATACTAATTTATTTATCTTTTTGATTTTGTATTAAAAATTATTTTGCCCTTGAACGGAAGAATATACACGCGTGCGTAGCGTGCGATTGTTATTAACTTTTCGGTTGATTGAAAATATTTGTTAATAAAAAATCACTATCTTTTCTCTCACAGAATCAAGTCCTCAACCGCCACGTCTTCATCTGCAACATTTGTCATCAGCCTATAGAATAGAGTACCGTGATGGATTAGCGTTCGCTGATGGAATTGCTTTTGGAAGAGTCGTACATGGGGTCATCCAACCTTTACATTCAGGTGTTTTTGATACGATAATTTAAGAACTAAAATACAATACAAAATGAATATTAGAGAAGTCTGCCTAAAGCCACTAATTTTTTCGAAACTATAGATTGTTTCATGGGCGGATTCGGAAGTGACTTCAGAAATGTGCTTCATATAATACTTTTTAGTCAAAGTACAGTGCCGATAGAAGTATAATATTCAGATTGCCCAAAAAACCTAGTTTCGAATTTTTTGCGGCAACCCACCATTTTTTAGTTTCCTGAAAAAAGTGACTGCGTATTTTTCATTTCAACATTCTCTCTTCTGAACGAAATACTGTTGTTTAAGCAGCAAATAATCGAATATTTTGAGAAAATTCACTCTTCGTATTGATAAATTAGGCCGAAGCTTTCGCGATATCGTAAGATAATAAATTGTTTGAAGGAAAGAAATTTGTTTTGGAAATGATAAAGAACATGTACAAAGTAAGATTTGGGCTGAACTTGTGAAGCTGATTGAAAAAAAGCAAGAAATACGATTTTCTAGATTTCTCCGGTAAAAAGGCTCCATGTTGAAAACTGACGAAACTCGAGATTATTGAAGAAAAGAGCTAAGCTCGATCAACTCATCAATCGAACAACACACAAAAAACTTGTGAAACCGTCTGTTAAATCTTCTGGCCGAGTTTAGTCCTTTTTTTGATTAATTAGAATATTTCACAATTCAATAATCAATCATAATAATAATTGATTTTTAACACTTAGCTATTTCTTGAAAGCTCGCGAGTGTTTTACGTCAAAAAGAGATTTCCGTCATTGCCTTCTTCAATTGAAAAACTACCAAAAAAACTTTTCGAACATCAACTTCGCCGATAGTAATGCATTATTTCCTCAAAATTATGAAAAATGTGAATAATGCCTAGCTTTGGTGACATTTATTGTTTTTTGAAAATAGATAAGAGCTTGTAGTAAAACAAACCTTGCTTGTTTTCATAACTGATCGAAATCTAACCAAAAAATTTTGAAACACTAATTCCAATCAGTTGTAGTTAGTGAGCTTGCCGACCAAAGTTTATCTGTTTGATTACTTGGGAAAAAGATATTTTTCCGTCTCGTATCTCGTCGCCAAGGTGCTGTGTGAAGTTGCATAAGTGACATTCACAACCTTCTGCAAATACGAAATTACACGACCTGAGTTCCTTTTCGCACAAACTCTCGTCGGTGACATATGGGTTGTCATCTATCTAATGCGCGCTTCTGATTATTGATTTTTTATTTTTTAATTACTCAGTATTTATTGACTTCACACAATTATTTTTCATCATTATTGGCGCCATTTTCCATGAAGAATTCAAAAATGTAAAAATGTACCTTGTGTTCTGGGACACCCTGAATAATTATCTTAAAAATTGATCATTATAATTCTATAATCGAGGCTCCGGATTCAATAACCCCGCATAAAATTTTACATTTGAAAGTGGGGATGCCTCTTGTTGCTTGGGCTTAAGCGAACTAATGAAAAATTCGCGGAACGCAGAAAAGATCTACCTGTAAGCTAGAATTTATGGGTCAATTATCATTAGTAGACAAAAAGGACTATTTAGTAGTTATAAATTACTGAAATTTTTAATATTTAAAATAATTAGTAACTATATTTCTCTTACAGCAACAGCAGTGATCGATGCGGGTTTGGGTCATCTACTTTTCCTTCCCGTACACCCTATTACGATAGGAGGAAGGGTTTATGAAAGCTTTTCACATTCTTTAGACGGTAATGTAAAAACTGAAACACAATCTTAACGAATCGGCCCTAAAAATGAGAATGGCTGTATCTACTGATTAGGAAATTTTGCACTATACAGGATAACAGAATTTTACTGAAAAAGAAAAATCCGGAACTTTAAAAAATACCGAAAGTATAAAAATGAAAGATATAATTTCCGAAACATGAAATTTTTCGTAATTTCACATGAATGAAGATGAATAAATCTATCGAAAATGTTTATGAACAAAATTTAAATATCATAAAAAGTTAAGCATGACATTCAGTTTTAGCCTCGTTATACTACTGGGAATCAAGGAATTCATATAGAAAGGCAAAATTAGGGACGTGTAGGAGAGGGGATAAGTTTTAGATCAATTCAACAGTCGCTTGTTGCTCATTCAAATGACACACTCGTCCCAATATACCGCTTTCAGGTTCATTTTATGGGCCTATCAGCAACAAACTGTCCTCTCCTTCAAGGAGCACCTTCGGGTCTTTTTGTTTGGTCGGATTCGATATTGAAACAACTTTGTTGTTTCTTTACCCCATCTGCAAACATTTTTTCCAACCCCGTTCCCTTGGCAGTGAACTCGTTGATGCTTTTCATTTTAACGAATGCGAATCTTGTCCTGACATTGATAATATTAAAAAGTACCTGATTGATCTATTGGACGTGAATAGTTTCGACACAGTGACATATCAAGTTTGGGAGCAAGCTGATACAAGCACTTTAAATACCAAAATAGCAGACACTGATGCTTTCGTGGAAGAACTCTGCACTAAACTCAAAAACCTGAAGCCTCACGCGTTTTATGCGAAGCAACAAGGTTTGTTTCTAAAGCACCTCAAACTTATACTAAAAGAAGGAGTGTTCTTAATTTTGCTTAACTTTGCTGAAAGTTATGCTTTCATCATTCAAAATGCTGCATAAGCTTTCCATTGGAATAATAATCAAGCTACTATATTTACAGTAGTTATTTATTACAAAGAAGGAAATAAACTGAAGCATTTTAGCATGACAATCATCTCGAATTGTTTAAGTCATGACACTGTAGCTGTATATACACTCGAACTCTCATATAATCTCATCCGGTTTAAGGATTCCTAGAACTGTTGGTCGACTGCTGGCCCTCACAGTTTCTCAGCTCGCTGGGCGAGAGACGGTGTTCAACGAAGCGTGAAACATCAGCAGCGTATAGATAAAGGCG
Source organism: Melikaiella ostensackeni (assembly GCA_032362435.1). Taxonomy (NCBI): domain Eukaryota; kingdom Metazoa; phylum Arthropoda; class Insecta; order Hymenoptera; family Cynipidae; genus Melikaiella; species Melikaiella ostensackeni. The sequence continues at coordinate 23,629,326 of JAUMHM010000079.1, forward strand.
CAGTGCGCGGGTATTGACATTCGTACTCACGTTCGAGCAGAATGTTTGAGAAGAAGTTAAATAAAATATCAACATGAATCATGAAAGGGAAGGTAAAAAGCATGCAAAATAATAAACCATACATTCGGGCTTCCCCCTTTCCAACAAAAATAAAATAACCTTAAAAAGGGGGCCCCTTCCCAATTTTCGCAGAAATTAGAAATATTTTTACGTATTGCCAATAGCAAGCAGTTAAAAAAATTGTATGAGCAATAATAGACCTATTTTAGGGGTTGGCGTACGCGCAGGGGCCGTGTCCCCCTAGTATTGAACAATGATATAAAAATATTGTTCTTCCACTCTAAAAACATAAATCCGAAAATCTCACTTATTTGCGACAGCTTCACGCTCTGATAATGATCTTGAGAAATTTAGTCCGCGTTATCATAAAAATTTTGAAACAATTGCTATGAAATTTAATGACGGTTTATCAATGTTTGCAAAAGTGTTGCAGCAAATGACGATTACATCCTATTCGGATCTTTCTCAAAGTGTCATATTTTAAACTGAATAACAAGATGCAAGATAAGAGTATAACCTCTATATAAACGAGTCTCATCTGAAAAATTTCATCAGTTCTTCAAACATTTTTAAAGAAATTTTAAATCTCTGTCGTCAGAAAATGATATTAATATTGGGGGCTCTCCAACTTTCCTTTGCGGTTTTCTTCAATTCAATTGGTGAGAATGAATTATATAAAGATCATAAATATAATTTAATGGAGGACTAACGAGACTCTAAAGAGGATCTTACTAAGTCCTCTGTTGATTCTTAGAACATGCAGAATTGGAAATTTCCGCAGGTTTCGAGGACTAACAGAGGATCTCGATTGCATCAAATTAAAATCTCAATTGATTCTCCTTAAGTCCCTCAGCTTAGAGAGTTTAGAGGATTGAAGGAGGATCTATATTTTGACTCGGGTGCCTTATTTTTACACACTAACAGGAAGTGAGTGGCGCAAGCGCACTGCCACAAACTAGCCTTATAACTCCCTAGGGAGTTTTAACTGATGACGTAGTGGGAGTTATTCCGCGAGTTATCTCGTGTGATTTATGCCCTCGTTTCGCTCGGGTAGCTAACTTCACACTCGTCGGAATCGCTTACTTTTCTCCCTAGTTGCACAATATGCTATTCTTCTGAAACTCAGAAAGTCATAAATCTACTTTATTCTTACAGAATTGAGTTCACAGTCAAGAATAAGTGGAAATCCGCCAGTGGAGATAAGTATTGGATCTTCGCCAGGACCTATCCAAATATCGGGATCTTCAAGGCATGGTGGAAGTCGTGCATCTGCGCCAATAGTGGTCAGTAGTGGATCATCGCCACTACTTAATCGTCAATGCTCAATATCAAGTGTCAAAAATTATGAATCTGCTTCAGAGGGTCCTCAAAATGGAATTAACCCATTTCAACACAGAAGACAACGTTTACCAGCACGTCTCAGAAGTAATGCACCTATAAGATCACGATCTAGATCACCTTCTCCTATATCAACACCTTATGCTTCAGCTAGCATCCCAAGTAAATCTGAGGTTAATTCTAACTCCCAATATAATTTTCATAAAGTTGGTGTGCCCCCAAATGTTCATTCCTGGATTTCTTCGCCTACAAGAGACTCGTCTTCCAGTTTTGGCTCAAATTCGTCCCCTGCGTCTTCCAGTAGTAGTTCATCAAATGAAGCTCTACATTCTACTGCAGAAAGTTCACGTTCAAGTATTGGTAGTACTTACTGGTGAATATTACATCGATATATATCGATGTGCAGAAATTTCGCTGTGGGGGTCCCGACCTGGTAGCCCTAAGTACGGCATGAAACGCACACCCCGATTCGCGCCGGATCTGGCGAATGGGTTACCGATCGGGCTCATCAAATAAGCTCATCCTGGTATCCCGATTACCGAACGGGTCCCGATCAAGGCGTGCGTTTCATGCCCTATCTGGGCCAGATCGGGAAATTTCTGTAAATTACTATACTTTTAATACTAGAATACAATACTCGCATTTTACAAGTTTTTAATATAACAACGATATTTGTATTTTGAATCTGTTTAAATTTTCGCGAAAGTTTCAAAATAAATATACTATTGAATCAGATAAAATTCTGCATTTTTGTTTTTCTCATCTCCTCACTTCCTTATTTTATTTGTAATTAAAAGTGCGTTCTCAATTCTCATTTTGTTTTTCCTACTAGCTGTGTCCGTTAGATAATGTTGGAATAACAGTATCCTAACACTGCACAAAAAAAATTTCGAAAACTTTTAGACACTAATATTACAAATTGTTTAGTGATTATATATAAATTTATTTCGGGCTGTATATGCATACATATATTAAGTAAATAACTTCACAAAAATGAAAAATGTGACAAATAGAAAAGTTTAATAAGTGAACATTCTGTAACATTTTTAACTTTATTGAAACTATGAGAAAGCAATGATTGAAAAACTTCTAAATATGCTACATCACCTACACCAAAACATTACATATTTACAAACAAGGCCGTAGCCAGTGGGTGGGGGGGTCAACAGGGTTTTATCCCCCACCCCGAAACTCTTGAAATATATATTTCCTGAGCGTGCGAATGTGCCACTGCAAATTCCCCCCCATTTTTGTTATCCCCCCCCTGAATTTTTTTCTGGATACGGCCTTGTTTACAAGTTATCGCTCCAACTTGAAAAATTGGAAATATTTACGAACTTAGAATCTATTTTACCTTGTACTATATTCGCGTTAAAAATAATCTCTTTAATGCTTATGCACTCACAGAAACTTTATTTAAACATGTTTCATAATAAAAACACTACAACAATTTATTAATTACGCAGGAGAAGTGAATTTCAATAATCGTTCGAATTTTCATTTTAAGGACTGATGCTTGTTGAGATTTTCGAAGCGCATTTTTTCCCCTCTTGCAAAATTTGTGGGTTTTGCAGTTTTTGAAGTAATTGGTAAGAAGTAGATTTTTCATAAACAAAAAATTTCAATCTTTAACTCGCGCTAACTTAGCCAATTATCAGAATTCTTAGGTTTTATTAATACTAAATTACGTGTTTATGTCTTCTGAAGCTATTTGATAGAGAAGAATGTAAATATTAGAAAAAAAAGTTGTTATTTTTTTGAGACCTTGCAAAAATCATGAATTTTAACCTTCAAGCGCTTCGTTTATCGAGCGAATTCTAAACAAAGGAAATCTTCCGGTGATAAAGTTGTTATTTAAGGTTCAAAGAAGTTCCATGGAAAGTTTTAGCTCAATTGGATTGATAGTTAAAAGATTATGAATGTCTTAAATTGGAAGCGGCAGTCCTGACGATGCCCTATGCATGTGCCTTCTCGGCTACGAACGCGTTGGAGTGGACGATATGAAGGTCAGGCCGGATACCAAAACAAATAATAGCAACCTTTTGTAGCTCTCTTCTAAAATATACTATAAATAAAGCAAAGAACTAGTGAATGGATTATTATTAAAATTATTTTTGAGATAGGTTTACTTTACAACTCAGAGTCCAGATGCCGAGTAAACTGAACAGAGTGACGAAAATGATTGAAAGTAGTCTTTAATAAAGTATTATTTATAATTTATTGTTCAAAATGTCTGATAAATGAATTATTTTAATGATAATGCCTTAAATAGTATTTTGGTATCAGACTTAACCCTTATATCGTCCACTTCAACGCGTTCATAGCCGAGGAGGCACGTGCATCGGGCAGCGCTAAGACTGCTGCCTGCAATTTGAAATACTCATAATTTTTTAACCATCAATCCGATTGAGTTAAAACTTCCCAGAAGACTTCTCTGAACCTCAAGCAACAACTTTTTCACTGGAAGTTTTCCGTTGCTTAAAATTCGCTCGATAAACGAAGCGCTTGAAGGTTTAAATTTATGATTTTTGCAAAGTCTCAACAAAAATTAACAACTTTTCTGTTTAATAAAGTATTCACGTTTTAATTTCTTGATTAAAATCAGAAGATTGAGCATGTAATTGAGTATTAATAAAATCGAAGGATTCTGAAAATTGACTAAGGTAGCGCGAGTTGAAGTGTGAAAAGATTGAAATTTTTTGTATTCAAAAAATCTACTTTTTACCCAATACTTCAAAAACCACAAAACCTGCAAATTTTTGCAAGAGGAAAAAAGATGCACGTGTAAATTCTCTAGAAGTATTAGTCCTTAAAATTCAAAGTCGAACGATTTTTAAAATTGATTTTCAGGACAATACAAAAAGACAAAGAAAATAACATTGTGTAACATTTTCAACTTTATTGAAAGAATAAGAAGGCAATACATTGAAAGTTCCAAATAAGTCAGTGCGCAATATGTCATTCCGAGAATTTCGTTCGAGGATCAGGGATCGAAGGGGTACAGAGAGCGGCAGTCTAGAGCCAGCAATCTCGTCCAGTACCGTACTAACAAAGCGGGCAGTTCGAACATTCGCGTGCATATTTCGCATTTATTTTTAAATACACGCAGAAAATTCTCTTTTCATTAATTAGTCTTCATTTTTTAAAAAAGGCCCATAACTTACGATAACAAAAATCTACATTTGTACAAAATTAAGTTAATTAATATTATGTATTCCTACTGGAAATGGTTCATACGGCCCTGACTGTTGACATTAGAGTCGCACCGCTATATGTCCAAGGCCATTTTAGGCCGGAACCAAAGTTGGACTTATTAGGGACTTCCAGTGTAATTGTAAATATATATATATATATATATATATTTCCGGAGTGTACGAGTGTGCCACTGCGAATCCCCCCCAAATTTGTTATCCCCCCCCCCCGAAATTTTTTTCTGCCTACGGCCTTGTTTGCAAGTTATCGCTTCAACTTGGAAAATTAGAAATATTTACACACCTGAAGTCTATTTTACCTTGTACTAAATTCGTGTTAAAAACAATCTCTTTAATGTTTATGCACTCACGGAAACTTTATCCAAACATGTTTCAAAATAAAAACACTACAAAAACGTATCAATTACGCAAGGATGATTTTTTAAAATTTCAGACGTCCTCTCTCCTATTGTAAGGACTCGTAAGATTTTTATGCCTCCCCCCCCTTCTTACGTGCGATTTTATATTTTTATACAATATATCAACAATATATCAATCATTTACACTGTAAACAAGATTTCAAAATATTTCAAGGGATTTCAAAAGATTTGATTTATTTCCAGTGTTTTGAAAGGATTTCAAGAGATTTCAAGGAATTTCAAGGAATTGCATAGGACGACAAAGTATTTCGAAGAACGACAACATTTTTACGGAATTTAACAAGATTTCCGAAGCTTTTTAGGTATTTCATGAGATTTCAAGGGATTTCAAAATATTTCAAAGAATTACAAAAGTTTTAGAGTATTTCAAACGATTCCAAAGGATTACGAGAGGCTACAAAGATTTCAAGTGATTTTAAAAGACTTCAAGAATTTTAAGAAATAACCTATTACAATGTCAGAGAAAATTTTAATTTTTTAAAGAGATTGTATAAGATTTTGAAGGACTTCAATGAGTTTAATCAGATTTCAGGAGATTTTACGGGATTTCAAAAGACACCGAAGAATTTCGACGAATTTTTAGGGATTTTAAGGAATTAGGTACGATTTCTGCGTATCACAAAGGATTTTAAGGGATTCCAAGGGATTTTAATTTGGTCTCGAAGATTTGAAGGGATTTGAAAGGATTTCACGGAATTTTAACGGATTTTAAGAGATCTTTTAAAAAATTCCTAAGTATGATTACGGATTTTAGAGGGTGTCGTAAAATTTCAAAAGATTTAACGAAATTTCAAAGGATTTTCGAATAATATAAACAACTGTAATGGACTTAGAGGAATTTCAATGGATTTTGAAAGATTTCAATGGATTTCAAAATATTTAAAAGGATTTCAAGGAAACCAGAAAGATTTTCACGGATTTTAAAGGATTATGACAAAGGCTTTTTATTAGATTTTGAAGATTTTAGGCGATTTCAAAGATTTCTGAACATTTAATGGAATTCAAAAGAATTTCCGAATATTATAGAGAATTTAAGGGATTTCGAGTAATCTTCATAGCTTTTAAAAGATTTTAATTAATTTTGAAACATTCGAGAAGGATTTCAAGAGATTCGGAAAAATTCCTACGTCAAGGGATCTCAAAATATTTCGAAGTATCTCACGGAATTTCAAGGATTTTCACCAATTTTTAAAGATTTTGAGGAATTTTCACGGATTTGAAAGGATTATAATATAGATTTTTATTGTGTTTCGAAGATTTCAGGCGATTCCAAGAATTTCTGAACATTCAAAGGAATTCCAAAAAATTTCAGAATATTATAGAGAATTTAAGGGTTTCGAGGAATTTTAATAGCTTTCAAATGATTCTAATGAATTTCGAAATATTTGAGAGGCATTTCAAGAGATTCGGAAAGATTCCTACGTATTTTAGTGATTAATGAATTTTAGAGGGAAAGCAAAAATGTCAAGGGATCTCGAAATATTTCAAAATATTTCACGGAATTTCAAGGATTTTAACAAATTTTCAAAGATTTGAAGGAATTGCCACGGACCTAAAGGGATTATAATATAGGTCTTTATGGGATTTTGAAGATTTCAAGCAATTTCAAGGATTTCTAAACATTTAATGGAATTTCAAATAATTTCCGTATATTTTTAAGAATTTGAGGGATTTCGAGGAATTTGAATAGGTTTTAAAAGATTTTCATGGATTTTAGAATATTTAGGGAGGATTTCAAGAGATTTGGAATAATTCCTACGTATTTTAATGATTTCAATGAATTTTAAAGGGATTCCAAAGATGTCAAGGGATCTCGTAATATTTCGAAATATTTCACGGAATTTCAAGGACTTTCACTAATTTTTAAGGATTTTGAGGAATTTTTACGGATTCAAAAGTATTATAATATAGGTTTTTATGGGATTTTGAAGATTTCAAGCAATTTCAAGGATTTCTGAACATTTAATGGAATTTCAAACAATTTCCGTATATTTTCAAGAATTTGAGGGATTTCGAGGAATTCGAATAGGTTTTGAAAGATTTTAATGGTTTTTAAAATATTTAGGAAGAATTTTAAGAGATTCGGAATAATTCCTACGTATTTTAATGATTTTATTGAATTTTCAGGGATTTCAGAGATGGCAAGGAATCTCGTAATATTTCGAAACATTTCACGAAATTTCAAGGATTTTAACCAATTTTTAAAGATTCGAAGAAATTTCCGCGGAAGCAGAAAGATTATAATGTAGGGTTTTATGGGATTTCGAAGATTTAAAGCGATTTCAAGGATTTCTGAACATTTAATGGAATTTCAAAGATTTTAAGTGATTTCGAGAAATTTTAATAGCTTTGAAAAGATTCTATTGGATTTTTGAATATTTAAGAGGGATTTTAAGAGATTCGGAAAGATTCCAACATATTTTAATGATTTCAATTAACTTTGAAGGGATTTCAAAGATGTCAAGGGATCTCATAATATTTCGAAGTATCTGACGGAATTTCAAGGATTTTAACCAATTTTTAAAGATTTAAAGAAATTTCCGCGGAAGCAAAAAGATAATAATGTAGGGTTTTATAGTATTTTAAAGATTTCAAGCGATTTTAAGGATTTCTGAACATTTAAAAGAATTTTGAAGAATTTAAGTGATTTCGAGAAATTTTAATAGCTATTAAAAGATTTTAATGGATTTTTAAATATTCAAGAGAAATTTTAAGAGATTCGGAAAGATTCCAACGTATTTTAATGATTTCGATTAATTTTAAAGGGATTTCAAAGATGTCAAGGGATCTCGCAATCTTTTGAAATATTTCACGGAAATTCAAGTATTTTAACCAATTTTTAAAGATTTTAAGGAATTTCAACGGATTTGAAAGGATTATAATGAGCGAAATAGTATCATAAGCGAATTTGTGGTTTTAAAATGTCTACACGCTTTCTAGAGTGGGCCGAAAAAAACCTTTTTTCGAGTAGCGGATTCTAATAGTGGGCAAAAGTTATGTTTTCCCAACATTAATAAGCCCTCAAAATTTTAGCATGATTGGACAATACAATACAATCTTCTGTTCTGTGAAAACTCTTAAAAATTCCGTTTTCAACTAATAATAATGACAAAGTGTGAAATTTGAAAATCGATTCCAAATCGGTAATTTTAATCTTTTAATTGTTAATGAGTGCCGTAATGCTAATACATTACACTCCTTATTCATTTATTTATAAATATGGCCTTGAAAAAAGAAGTGAGGGAAGAGAGAAAACTAGCTAAAAATGTCTATTCACGAACGATTAAGCGAACACCTTTAGAACTTTTGTTTTATACTATTTATTTTAATGCAGAACTTTTAAACATTTTATATTCTCATTTCACTTGTGCACTAATTAGCTCACTTTATAGTGACCCAGAACCGACCACGTGGAGGTAACGGCATTTTCGGTTCCTTCCCTAGTCCCACCCATCCATCCAATCATACTGCAGAACTATGTGAACTATATGAATTGTTTTTTGCTTTAAAATTTTGGAATTTTCGCCCTTGATTCCAAAACAGACCTGATGTAACCATCTCTTGAATGACTCACATACTTTTTCAGAAGCCGTCGTCACGAGTTTGACCGAGCGTTCCATTGCCTGGGTGTGGCAAGAGAAGTGTATGAAATCCCATTTATAAATCTGTTTAGAATCTTCAATTCTAGAATGCCTTTCCTTGAGATCATTTATTGACAGATGACAAAGCCTGGAGGTGATGTAATTTCATAGTTTGACCAGTCAATCATATCGACGTAATCTTTAGTTTTGAAGTTAAGCTGAGGAATCTTAAGCAAAAATAATTTTTTGAAGTGCATCTTGTCTTACCTGAGATCCATGATCCGTTACCATTCTGAGGAGCACGTTCTCTGGGGAAGCAAAAGAAGTATTCCGCGTAATGGTATCATCGACCACTTTCAAGTACTTCTTTCGAAAGTACCTGGATTTTTGGATAGTTTCGAAAAGATGTCTTGCACCGTCTTTGGTTGAGCTATTGAGTTTTATGCGAAACCACATCGCAACATAAACTTCCAGTATAAATTCTACAACCATTTCAAGCTCAGAAGATGGTTTTGACGTCGCGATATATTTTATGATCATCCTATTTGCGAAAGTATTCCATCGTGCATGATTGAGAGGACCTGAATCTTGAAGACTTAGATCAGGAAGCTGTTCACAACCGGAAAGCGTAGACCTAATAGGCGCTGAAAATGATTTGGGACCGGATGTTACTCCATCTACGTGATAGAAAAGACTTCGCAATGGAAATTCATTAAAATAAAGTAGAAAAATGATTTATTGAAGGGACCTATCAAGTTCTTCTTCAATTTCGCGAATGACACCACCTTTCCATCCTGTCTTAACAGCAGTGCCGCCTGATTCAACAACAAGAAGTTTACTCCACCCTCCGTTAATTTCGTTTTCCTCAAAATCGAATAAACATTTACAAATTTCTTCCGCGCTCACAGATTTTGGAGTCACATGACCTAAATACTGAAATCCGGGTTCTCCGACAAGAAAAACATGTTCCTCAATAAGAATTTCACGATGAAACTTCTTGACGTCTTAAACATCAGTTAGAGTTTTATTCTTTCGACCATCAAAGTACAGACCTAGAGGTGGCGATTTCTTACGTACTGCTTCTATCAGATCTTTTTGGACTTTGTTTCGTTCTCTTCTGATTTTGTTTTTATCTATAATTAGAAAAGGTACAAGTATATTTGCATCTTTGAATGCAGATGACGCGATAAGTGCCGTAGCACAAGAAATGACACCAAATCTTTGGGAGACGAGAGAAGTTTCTTTAAGAAGAATCCGGGATTGATTAGAAGAGCTCATTTTTCATTTTTTGGAAGGAACATACTCTTCTTCTTTGTCACTAATTTCTTAGTTAGATTGTGCTGACTTTTTTTCCACCTCTAATACAGAGAAAGAACATGAAGTCTCAATATTATCATCAAATATGATCATCAAGACAATATTTACTTTCTTGCTTTACAAGTCTAAGATTCTCAGACTCACGTCTTCTCATTCTTTTTTGCTGTTTTTTTGATTCAGGAACGTCTTCTGAAGCAATTCTCCCCAATCTTGGACCCCTCTAATCAAAAAGAGAAGCCTATTCGAGTATGGGTACTTTCTCCTCCATTGGGCATTTGCAATTTTTCAAATCAGTACACTTGCATGCAGCACTGTCGAAAAGCTTTTTTGCAGATGCCTTGTAATCGTCTACTTTTCTTTTTGATGATGAACTTTTTTCAATGAATCTTGACCAATTCTTAGCATCTACGTATTTCTTGTGATAATCATTTATCATTTGAACTACTCGGGTATGTGGCACAGTCGGGATAGACGCTTTTATATAAGTTGTCTCCACTTTCTTAGCCACATTATCGGCAATTACTGAAAAAGGGGGTTCTTTATTCCCTCCGGAATCTGTTCCTAGTTTGAACCTTTCCTGTTGACAGCATAAGATTAGATCTTCAATGGAAGGTAAATGACTTTCTACTAAATCTCTCGGATTCCCGAAAAGTGGACATTTGATAGCCTGCCGTGAAGGAAATTTTATGCATTTTGACATGACAAACAAAATTTCAAAGTCCAAGCAATCTATTTAAATCTATTTTGTCAATCTTACACGAGATAAGACTTCAAGCGAGTGATTTGTGTGCTTTTCACGATAAAAGTATTAGCTGAGTAAGTCAGCGTGTGAGCGAGCACACCAAAAATAAATGAACATCAATACATCAGTCGAGCGCAGCAGAAACAAACGAATGTCGAATACAGCAGTCAGCTTCCTCTGCTAGATAACTTTTTTATGTGAATTTCAGGAGCCAAGGTAAAGTGCATCTACCCTTACAACGTTGTACACAAGTGGAATCCAGAAAACTGAGATCATAAATATTGATATCAACTAAAGTAGAAGTTTCAAAGGCGTTCGCCCAACCGTTCGTGAATAGACATTTTTAGCTAGTTCTCTCTTTTCCCCTGCTTCTTCTTTCAAGGCCATATTTATGAGTAAATGAATAAGGAGTGTAATGTGTTAGCATTACGCCACTAATTAACAATAAAAGATCAAAATTACCGATTTGGAATCGATTTTTAAATTTCACATTTTGTCATTATTATTGGCTAAAAACGGAATTTTTAAGAGTTTTCACAAAACAGAAGATATTGTCCAATTAGACTGAAGTTTGGAGGGCTTATTAATGTTGGGAAAACACAACTTTTGCCCATTATTAGAATCTGCTACTCGAAAAAAAGGTTTTTTCGGCCCACTCTACTGCGCGTATTAAGAAAACGATACGAGTAAAGTGAACGCGATTGGCATGCAGCTCATGCGAAATATGTGCGGTAAAACGCTAATGGACAAAGTCAGTAATGAGTGCAATCTCAAAGAACAGTGGCGGATTTAGGGATTTGCCGCCCCTAGGCAGGACAAAATTTACCGCCCGTCTTTTATTCGAAAAAGGAAAATAAAAAAGACAATAAAAAATGGTGATTTATATTA
>JAUMHM010000079.1:23656402-23678499 GCA_032362435.1 Melikaiella ostensackeni
CGAAGACGCGAATCACATCAAATACATTAATGCTGTATTTCAAATATCAACAAAGTTTTCCTCATATAAACAAAACAAACCGTTTTTTGAAAATTTTTAAATCGTCATCAGCAGGTAATAAAAGGTCATAAAAGGTTCATTAATAGGTAAACTGACGCAACACGAACACTCGAACAATAACATCAAATGCAACAAAGTTTTCCTCATATAAACAAAACAAACCATTTTTCAAAAATTACTAAATCATCATCAGCAGGTAATAGAAGGTTATAAGAGGTACGTTTATAAGTCAATCGACTCGTCTCGAAGACGCGAATCACATCAAATACATTAATGCTGTATTTCAAATATCAACAAAGTTTTCCTCATATAAACAAAACAGACCGTTTTTTGAAAATTTCCAAATCGTCAACAGCAGGTAATAAAAGGTCAAAAAAGGTACGTTCATAGGTAAACTAACGCATCACGAACACTCAAACAATTACATCAAATACAACAAAGTTTTTCTTACAACAAAATTTTCCTCATATAAACAGAACATACCATTTTTCGAAAATTTCTAAATCGTCATCAGCAGGTAATAAAACGTCATAAAAGGTATATTAATAGGTCAATCGATGCATCACGAAGGCGCAAACAATTGCATCAGATACAACAAAGTTTTTCTTACAACAAAGTTTTTTAATATGAACAAAACAAACTATTTTTCGAAAACTTGTTAATCGTCATTAACAGATAATAAAAGGTCATAAAAGGTACGTTCATAGGTCAATCGACTCGTCTCGAAGACGCAAATTACATCACATACATTAATGTTGAATTTCCAATATCAACTCAGTTTTCCTCATATAAGCAAAACAAACAATTTTCTTGAAAATTTCTAAATCGTCATTAGAAGGAAATGATGGATACGATAGGTTTGTCAATAGGTGAATTAATGTGTTTCAAAAAGACCTACAAATTTAATATGAAATTTTCACACTACCGCAGAAATGGAAAACAAAATTTATTGATGAACAATTTTTGAAGAAAATGCAAACGTGAAAAAAAAACGGTTCTAATTGACCGATCAAGTTAAAAGTTTTATCAGACCTGGACATCAATTAGAGCTATTATTCGTCCAAATTTCATGATCATAGCTCTTTTAATTTTGGCGATATGGTTAAAAGACAAACAGTTTCACTCACATACACATACAACACTTTGAAAAAATACATTTTCGAGTTCCTGGAGTTGAAATTCATCAAAATATGTCAAAAAAGTAGATTTGAAAATTTACGTCATTACAAGTCTCCCTCTATAAGGTAGCAATATAAAACTCGAAAGAGAAAATATTAGATGACATTCGAAAGTTGGTATATAGAAAAAATTTTAGGGATCTGAATTTGTTTATTAGACTTTAAGTTTCATATTTCTGCATTAATTTTACATTTACTTTTTAATTCACTTTCAATCTTGTTAGATTAATTTTCAAGCCACTTTGAGTTTATTTTCATTGACTTGAATTTCATAGAATTGGCTTGAATTCACTAGAATTAGCTTGGGCTCCGTAGAATTCACTTGAATGTATTTGAAATATCTTGGATTTAGCTTGGATCTGGTAGAATTCGCATGATTTCAAAGTTCAATAGAATTCCTCTAACTTTTGTACAATGGCATAAGCTTAGTAGACTCCACTTTAATTTACTTTCAACTCATTTCGGGACTTAGATTCAATTCTGGATAATTTGCTCAGAGTTGCTTCTAGTAGATAGAATTTGAGAGAATTAGTTCAAGTTTTGTTGAATGACTTTGAATCTGATGTAATTTGCTCCAGTTAAGTAGAATCCGCTTTAAAATTGCCGAATTTACTTAAATTTAGTGGAATGGGCTTAATTTAATAGAATTAGCTTGATTTTTGTAGAATTCACTTGCATTAACTCCAATCCTCTTGAATTTATTAGAATTTGCTTTATTTGAGTAGAATTAGCTATAATTTACTTTAACGTACAATTCGCTTGAATAAAGTAAAATCAGCTTTAATTTTGCCTAATTGTCTTACATTTACTGGGATTGTCTTAGAATTACTAGAATTAGTTTAAACTTTGTACAATTCACTTAAATTTACTTGAATTATCTTCAGTTTAGCTTGATTTCGCCTTAAATTCAGTAAAATTTACTTGAATTCAATAAACTCCAATAGAATTTTCAATACTTTGGTAGAATGATTCGGATTTAGTAGAAATTCTCTGAATTTAGTTTCATTCATTTGAAGTAAGTAAACAAATTTTAATTTAGTATGATTGACTTTTTATTACGTACAATTCACTGCTATTTCGTATTTCTTCCGAGTTATTAACTTACACAATAAACTAAAAAAACGTTTCACACGAGTTCAAACTCTTTCAGCTAAATTCATTTCAAATTCAGTTAAAGGTACTTGAGTTTGTCTCACCACAATTAATTAGTAAATTAAATTTCGGAAAAATTCATTTGAATTACTTTAATTATTTATTTCAAGCTGGAAATGGGTTCATCTTACGGAAAATTCAACAATAGTAGACACTACGTTAATAATACACTTGATTAAAATTAAAAATGTGGAGAAAATTGATTGAGATTACAAAATTTCCAATTTTTTGTCATTTTATTTCTAAACTAGACTACTTTTTTCAGTGTCGCTAAGATTACCACTCCCTTGGTAGAAATTCGAATACAATGAAATTTCAATGTTGTTTCATGCAGATAAGATATAAAACAAATGAAAATTATACATAAAATTTCCCACTATATATAAATTATGTATAATTTTTCCACCTGGAATCTTAAAAGCTTTTGTTCAATGATCCCATTATAACGCATGGAAAATTTTTTAGGGTATATAGGGACCCCTGAATATTATCCGATTCAGCTAAAAATTGGCATATGCAAAATACGAACCACCATATTGATTTCACGTAATCATTATTATACGCATATATGCGTATAGTAAATATATATGTATATTACATTCATTTTCTCTACCAAAATGTTTTTTATCATTTTTATGTCTTTCCATAATCAAAAATAAATGAAAACAATAATTCATCAAACAGCTATTTACTAAAATGTTAAATTAACATAAAATTTTTTGTTCAAAAATGTAATAAACCGTCAGGTCGATTTAATTATTACCATTATCTATATTTTACAACAAAAAGGTTTATAACCCGCTATCATCTCATTTTATTAACGGGAGCAGGAAATGTAATCCCGAGAGAGCGAACGTAAACGGAAACGTATAATCCTTGAATGAATGTATGAAGCTGGAAGACCGCGATATGCTAATTCTAAGGTTAATATACATTTTATCCATTTTTGTGTAAGATATTATTTCCATACTAATTTCAATGAACTCTTTCGCTTCTCATTTCCTCGAAATCTTAAAAAAAAAACAAAGTTTTTGCTCTATGTATGTGTAATAATAAAATTGTTAAATACGGAACAAAGGAAGCCGTGTTCGTTAGGAATTCGATAAAAAGTTGGACCAAAACTTTTTATGACCTCATCCCTCTGCACAAAGTTTTGATAAAAACTGAGCCCTTCTCAGGGTTGAAAATACAGGAAATACCCTAAAGGGATCTTCTCAGTTTAAATTTTCGTTTCAACTTTGCCTCAAAAATAATTAGTGCAGACTCTGCTAATGAGAAGTTCTTAAAAGTTTTCAGCACTTTTCAATGAAAAATTAATTTTACTGGGAGATTCGATTCCAAGGAGTAAAATCGCGTTAATTAATTTTGTTTAGTTCTACGTGAATCTAAAGTATTTGAGCAAACGTATGACGCAGACTGGTCGCAAGTGGCGTTTGTATTAATTAGCTCAGCATCAAAGGATATTCTCTCGGGTATATGTATATTGTGTACCCCAGTGTTCATATCTCAGACTGCGAATATGCATTTAATTAATATGAATTTCAGAGGAAGATGTCCTTTAGTTACGGAAGTTTATTCTGCTCAGGATAACTTTCAAAGGTTATCCGCTGTGACGACATCATATTTGAAGTTTGGTAAATAGCTTTTAAGCTTATACCTATAATTTAACTCCTATCTGTCACCACAAAGTTACGCTCATTAGTGTCAGTTTCCATTCATGCACCTGCTGAAACAGAATGACTCACTTTTGCTTGCAGACGAGGGATAAGAAACTATCAGGAACTGGTGTCATTCCGCATATTTAATTTGTACACCTTAAGCTCAAACTGACTGATAAATCTGTAGGAAGATCCATACTCTTTATCCAACCACATCTACAAGGCAAAGCTCTCCACGAGGGTCCATTAGTATCCAAGATCTTTCGTTTCAGGCATCACTCTTCTTCTTATAAACAATTGTCCTCCATACATCCCTATCCCTATATACATCTTTTGCTTCCGTTACATGCATACACCTCTTCATGCAAGAGAGTTTCAGTCATTCCAACCATTCTTTCTTCGGCCTACCTCTGGGTATGCTACCATTCACCTTACCTAAATGCACTTGCTTTGTTAAACGTCCCTCATTGATTCTCTCGACATGAACAAACAATCTCGGCAAGCTGCTTCCACACTTGCAAATCAATGTTTCTTCTACACCACATTCTTTGACCTCTTTTATACGTCTGGATATCTCTGCATCAATTTTTCCGTCAGCAGTAAATAAACTTCCAAGATATATAAAATCATCAGCCTGCTCTACCCTCTCTTCGTTTGAGGCTAGACAAACAAATATCCAACACCGCGCCTAATCATTTTAGCGGTGATACCATCCACACCAGCAACCTTACCATTCTTTAGTTTATTAATTACGGATATAATGTCGCGGATATCAATTCTTCTTTCGCCACCTACAATGGAATTGTCTAGCGTATCCTCTTCTGTATCACAGTTGTTATGCTCCATAACTTGATAATGATTCATAACATTCTTAATTCCGGCCAAATTATGCAAGAAACGATAAAATCTCAACAAACAAAGTTGTTCATCTTAAAAAGATCTAAGAATTTTATTCGAATCATTTTTTGCTAAGACGCATTGTTTTTGCTTTAATAGTCAAAATGTTTATTAAATAAAACATATTACTCTCCATCAAAACAATGCGAGACATAAAAAAATGGGAAGAGACTAAATTTTCCATCTCAAAAAGATCTACAAATTTGTTTTGAACTATTTTTTGAAGTAACGAATATTCTTCATTCAGATCGTGAAAATATCAATATATCAAATTTGAATTTATAGAAAATCGGTACAAGATACAATAAAATGTTTGACGGCAAAAGTCATGACCTACGGCAGATTTCCCGGACAGAGATACATAAATTAATATAACTCATTGCTAAGAACTTGAATATTCAGCTTTTTTGAGTACGCTTGCTTCTTCTCGTCAGCGGCCGCGCGGATTTCATCATTCCACCAAGCATCTTCAATCTTTCTTACTACAGCCGCAGTACCACACATTTCAGATGCACTCTTGAAGATGCTATTTCGTAGTATTATCTATGTACCCTCTACATTTTTATTGCCAAATTCCGTCTTATCTTTTTTGGGATGTTCTAAGTATTCACTCAACTTTTCACGAAACACTATTTGTATTTTTGGTTTCTGAAAATTCTTTATTTTAACCCGCTTCTGCTTTGACTTGTGATAAATTCTTCTTCTCCTCCATCCTTGATCTAGGTTCATCTTTTAAACCATGAAGTTGTGATCCGTTCCACATTTAGAGCCTCTCATAACCCTTGTATCTCTCACTAGCCCTCTCAGTCTCTCATCCACTACAACAATGTCCATATTATTGTGGCTTTCGACTCTGCTCCAAGTATACATGTGGATCGTTTTATGTCTGAATCAAGTGTTTATCATAAACAAGCCTCTTGCTTATCATAAACTTATCAATTCCCCCCCCCCCTTACCGTTCGTTTTTGGGTCTCCGAAATGATAAAGTACCCTGTCGGTACTTTCGCATTGCACGCAACCCAGGCATTCATATCTCCAAGTCTTATGATTCTTTCCCCAGGATCGCAAGTACCTATGATATTATTTAATGAGTCCCAGAAGGTATCTTTTACATCACTACTGTCATCATAAACTAGACCATAGCAGACTATAATAAAAAGTCTTCGGATTTCCACTTTCCTTCTAATCCATGATAATCTATAGAAGATACTCGTTCATACTTTTCTTCAACTAAAGTGACAATTCTATCCAAAGCTACATTATTATTTGTATTGTTTATTATTTAAAGTATACACCCAACCACCAACTTTAGGCGAGCAATGTTTTCCATAAGTATATAAAATCATGTCGAAACTAAGCAGCTAAATCTTCAAAAAGTGGTGTTTTCATTCATTACATTAGTCCCACCATACTTTGGTCATTAAAACGAAAGTATGAAAATAAATCCAGAAAAAAAGGAGCTATGATCTGTTTTTGTTGTATACTGAGGAGGGCACCAGCTTCATCCAATTTGGTCTTCAAGATGGAAAAAGACTATTTATTACTTTATAAATGTGGCAAGAATTCTTAGCAACGTAAATATCCAAATCTACTCTCTTTGAAAAATAAAATTTATGGAAAATTTATTTCATTCAGCCGCGACTATAATAGTAGAAATAAAATAGTCATAGTTTTTGTAGCAATTTCAATTATCCGAAAGTGTTGATGTCTCACGGAATCTATGACAGTTCATCAAGTCTCACAGGTAACATTTCAAAACCATAACTCTCAATAAAATAATTCATTACGCGCACAAAATATTTCAAAATAAATGATTTTGGGTAAATGAAAGCATTTTTAACTGTATTAACGTTGCTGGCCGTCTTTGACAAGGGTTTCTTCAAAACTGATTGAATTCAGAGAATATACACATGTTTCTAAGGCGATGAGAGGAGTCTTTATCAAATTCAAGAAACCTTTAAAATGGTGTACGAGAATCTCCGAATCTATCGTCTTCAAAAAAAATCATTGGGTTCATTCTATTTTGCCGCGACTATAATAGTAGAAATTCTTTGAAAATTGAAGCAGGTCCCAAAATTAAAAATACTACAAGAAAAAAGTGGGCCAAGCATTCTTAAAAAGAATATCGAACCTAGAAAGATAGAATATTCTTCAGCTGTGAAGGGCTGTATTTTACCGCTCGGAGTGATTTCGATTTGAATGCAAATTTTTCCGATAGCATGTGGAGAAGAACTTACAAGCCGATTTGAAAAAATCTGGGTTCTTTTGTTCTGAAAAGAACGCAAGTTTGGCTTCACATCGATACAAGCAGAAGAAGAAAGCTTCAACTTTTTCAAACAAACAATTCTCACAATTCAAGATTCGGAGTCTAATTTTACAGTGAAAAGTGGCAATTGTCGTGGATCGGCATATTAATAACAGGAAAATATTTCTTTGAATGTGCGATTTTACTGTTGACTGCTTCTTTTTTATTCCTTTATCTGAATATATGCCAGCCCTTTATTGTTGAACCAAACACTCATGGAAATAAAAAAAAAAGAAGTGAACAGATATAGCAGATGCCCCAACATGAATACTAGTGAAGTCTGAATAAAAACTGAGAGACTCATGTACTGACAGTCGATTTAAAGTAGATGCTCCCTTCGAAGTGAAATACACTTCGAAAGAATTTATTTAACTACAAAAATTTGAGGGGTTATTACTCCTGTTCTGTGGTGTACACTCTCTCTGCAATCTTATGCAATCTTGTGCAATCCCATACATTGCAATCTGCATGCAATTCCGTCGAACCTCACACAATCTCCTCGAGTCTCATGCATACCCATGCAATCCTTTTCAATTTCTCTATAATCACATGCAATCTCGATGCCATCCCGCGCAATTCCTATAAACTCTCGCCCGATCTCTATAAAATTCCCTGCGATCCCATGCATTGCAATCTGCATGCGATTCCGCCGAATCTCATGCGATCATATGCAATCTCGATAAAATCTCATGCAATCTCTGAGAAA
This sequence comes from Melikaiella ostensackeni, assembly GCA_032362435.1. Taxonomy (NCBI): domain Eukaryota; kingdom Metazoa; phylum Arthropoda; class Insecta; order Hymenoptera; family Cynipidae; genus Melikaiella; species Melikaiella ostensackeni. Next base: position 23,664,359 of record JAUMHM010000079.1, read on the forward strand.
TCTCGAGCGATCTCTATAGCATTTCCTTCAATCCCATGAACTGCAATCTGCATGTAATTTGAATTCAAGCTCGTCGAATCTCATGCAATCTCGTCGAGTCTCATGCAATCACATACAATTCTTCTCAATTCCTTCGCAATCACATGCAATCTCGATGCAATCCCGTGAAATCTCTATAAAATCTCGGACGATTGCTGTAAAAGTTCCAGGGATCCCATGCACTGCAATTTGCATGTAATCCCGTGGAATCTCATGCGATCTCGGCGAGTATCATGCTATCCCATGCAATTCTTCTCTATTCCTTTGCTGTCCTATGCAATTTCAATGCAATTCCGTGCAATCTCTATAAAATCTTGAGCGATCTCTATAAAATTTGCTGCAATCCCATGCACTGCAATATGCATGCAATTTGCAGGCAATTACATCAAATCTCATGCAATCTCGTTGAATCTCATGCAATCTCGTCGAGTCTCATGCAAGCACATACCATTCTTCTCAACTCCTTCGCAATTACATGCAATCTCAATGCAATCCCATGCAATCCCTATTAAATCACGACCGATCTCTATAAAATTTCCTGGCATCCCGTGCATTACAATCTGCATGCAATTCCGTCAAATCTCTTGCAATTACATGTAATCTCAATAAGATTCCATGCAATCTCTATACAATCTCGAGCGATCACTATAAAATTTCCATCGATCCCATGCACTGCAATCTGCATGCAATCCCGTCGAATCTCATGCAATCTTGTCGAGTCTCATGCTATCCCATGCGACTCTTTTCGACTCATTTGTAATCCCATGCAATCTCGATGCAATCCGCGAAAACTCTACGAAATCTCGAGTGACCTCCATAAAATTTCCAGTGATCCTGTGCACTGCAATCTACATGCAATCCCGTCCGATCTCATGCATTCTAGTCGAGTCTCATGCTATCCTATGCAATTCTTTTCAATTTTCTTGTAATTCCATGCAATCTCGATGCAATCTCTGTAAAATCTCGAGTGATTTCTATGAAATTTCCAGTGATCTCATGCACTGCAATCTGCATGCAATCCCGTCGAATCTTCTGCAATCTCGTTGAGTCTCATGCAATCCCATACAAATCTTTTTAATTACTTTGTAATCACATGCAATCTCGATGCAATCCCGTGCAATCCCTATAAAATCTCGATCGATCTCTATAAAATTTCCTTCAATTCCATGCACTGCAATCTGCATATAATCCCGTCGAATATCACGCAATCTCATTCATTTCCATGCAATCTTTTGCATTTCTTTTCAATCTTTAACGATTCCATGCAATCTTTAACAATCCCATGCTATTCTCCCTCGCGAAAAACTATTATAGGAAATTCATTCCAGGTATATAATGACCTTCCTATAATGAATTTCTAACAATTATTTCGCGGCCCTAGAAAATTCTTTTATAAAAAATCATTATAATGAAAAAGTATAGAAATATGAGTGTTAAATGCTTGAAAATCCATCAATAAATTTTAACGAACTTCAAAGAATTCCAGAGAATTTCTACTCATTTTGAGCGATTTCGTTAGATTTAATAAGAATCTAGCAAGATTTGAAATGATTTCAAAGATTTCCACGGATTTCAAGGCATTTCCTAAAGTTTTGAAACATTTCAAGGCATCCAAAGATATTCCAAAGGATTTCAAGAGATTTAAAAGATTCCACAGAATTTCAAAGAATCTCATAAGATTCGAAGGGTTTCATTAAATCTCCAATAATTTCAAGTAATTTGAAAGAGTTTTTAGGGATCGGAACGTTTTTTTCAGAGAGGTGAATAAAAAGTTTAATTAAATTTATATTTTGGGGAATTCAAATGATTTCTACTTATTTAAATCAATTTTCACGGGTTTCAAAGATTCCAGGGGATTTTGAGGTATTTGAATGAAATTCTGGAGAACTTCATGGAATGAATTAATTTTTGCTTCAAGAGATTCCAACAATTTCGAGAGATAAAAAGGAATTTGAACATTTTGAAAGGATTTTCAAGATTTCAACTTATTTTAAAAGATTCGTAAGAATTTCAAGATATCAAAAAAATTCATGGGATTTCAAAGAATTTTTTAGGATTTTCATATATTTCAAGAGATTTCTAGGAAACTCAGTCCTAGAGAATAAAATTTTAAGGGATTTCTAGCGACTTTAAAGCAAAAGTTTCAAGGAATTTCAAGGTATTTCAAGGGATTTCACAAGATTTAAAGGACTCTTTTGAATTTCCCAGGATTTAAAAGGATTTTTCAAGAGAATTCAAGGGACTATATCGTTTTTTTAGAAAAATTAAATGAATAAGTTTAACTTAATTCATATTCAAGAGATTTCTACATATTTTAATGGATTTTCAAGATTTCCAAATATTCCAAGGGATTTTAAAGGATTTGGTGAATTTCTGGAGAACTTTATGGCATAAATTAAATTTTATTTCAAGAGATTTCGACAATTTCGAGAGTTAAGAAGTAACTTGAAAAATGTGAAAGGATTTTTAGGATTTTAGGTTATTTTAAAATATTCCGAAGAATTTCAAGATATTAAAAAAAACTCAAGGGATTTCAAAGAACATCGTAGGATTTCCAAATATTTCAAGAGATTACTAGGGAACTAATTCCTGGAGGATAAAACTTCAAGGGATTTCTAGCAACTTCAAAGCAAAGGTTTTAAGGGATTTCAAGGTATTTCAAAGAATTTCATAAGATTTAAAGGACTTTATTGAACTTTCAAGGATTTGAAGGGACTTCATTAAGGGAATTCTCGGGATTTATTTTTTCTCAGAAAAATCTAATGAATTAGTTTAACTTAATTTATATTTAAGAGATTTCTATATATTCCAATAGATTTTCAAGATTTTTAGAGATGTCAAGGGATTTTAAGGGATTTTAGGGGATTTTAATGAATTTCTAGAGAAGTTTGCGGAATAAATTCAATTTCAGTTCAAGGGATTTCAACAATTTCAATGGATGAAATGAATTTAACAAAATTCAAATCATTTCAAAGATTTTAAATTATTTCGAAAGATTCCAAAAGCTTCGAAGACATTCAAAAGAATTCCAAACAATTGAAGGAATTGTATAAGATCTCCAAGTATTTCAAAAATTTCATAAGATTTCACAAATTTCAAGGGATTTCTAGAAGACTTTAGGGAATCAATCTAATTTATTCTTTTTTCAATGGATTTTAAATGATTTCTACACATTTCTAAGTATTTCAAAAATTTCAAAGATTTCAATGAAATACAAGAGGGTTTTAAATATTTCAAGGGATTTCGACGGATTTTACGAGATTTCGAAAATTTTCAAACATTAACGAATATTTTCAAAGTTATCAAAGAATGTCAAGAGAATCCAAAGAATTTTCATAGGTTTTAATGAAATCTCAAGCGATTTTAAAGATATCAAGGAAATTCACAGATATTTGCTATGCAAAGTTTATCGAGGTTTATCGAGGTTTCGAAGCTTTCAAAATCGAATATGAAATTTTTGATTTGGAATCGTGTGATTCGGAAAAACGAAACATCGCGAATTGAAATTTACGAAATAAATATTTCAGTGATGGAATCATTACTCCATTAAATTCAAGTATTTCGAGTAAAGTACAAAAAAACTTGCGCAGAAGAAAAATGAAGTTCATCTAAAAGTAGATGGATCTTAAAAACAGCGAAGATAATATAAAATATGAAAGTACCCAATATCAATAGTTTGATGTGCATGTACAAAGGATTTCTGAGGTTCCCATAAAACGTTATCATCCCTTTAGTGATAAAAGTGTGATGTGATGAAAGTGATATTTTGTCGTTAACACACATTGTGAAACAAGTATTTAGTACTTATATATTAACTCACACCATTCTATGTACACAGCAATGATTATCTAAATTATGAATTTTCAGAATTAAAATAAAATACTTTTGAAATATTGAAAACTTGAAAAGGTGAGTTTTCTATAACACGCAGTTTAAAAGAAACCCTAGATTTCTCTGAAACTCGAAAAACATATTGAAGTTGTAACGACGTGTGGTGAAAACTGAAATGTAAAAAGTTTTCGAAGAGTTAGTCTTTTCCAGTGAATTTCTCACCAGCTTATTGGAAAACCGTTTGCAGCTTCGCCCTGTCAAGAAGTGGTAGTCTGCTGAAAGCACAAGATGAGATGTTTTTTTCTGGTCATGAAACCTCATTCAGTTCATTAATTTTTTTTTTTTTCATTTTGTAGTGTAGGCAGGCAATATTTAGCTATTAGCCCTATTATATATAATCAAATGTTTAAATTGACCTGTAGGTCGTAAAAAAATGCAAACTGTCCACTACATCATGGCCCGCATCTTTTTACGTTCCATTCATCAATTTTGCCATTTCTCTCTTATTCTTCCTAATTCCTTTGGTATTTTTCCTTTTTACATATACCTCTTGCCTGCACTCATTACCTTGCTCTGCCTCCTACATATTACTTTTCGTAATGCAATTCATTAATTGATCGCCTTAACCTATCGCCTTAACCAATCGCCTGAACCAACCGCCTTAATCAATCGCCCAAACCTATTGCCTAAACCTATCGCCTTAACCCATCGCTTTAACCTATCCCCTAAACCTATTGCCTTAACCCATCGCCTCAACCTATCGCCTTAACTTATTGCCTTAACCCCTCGCCTGAACCAATCGCCTTAACCAATCGCATAAACCTATCGCCTAAACCTATTGCCTCAACCCATCGCCTCAACCTATCGCCTTAACTTATCGCCTTAACCCCTCGCCTGAACCAATCGCCTTAGCCCATCGCATAAACCTATCGCCTTAACCCATCGCCTTAATCTATCGCCTGAACCTATCGCCTCAACCTATCTCCTTAACCTCTCTTTCCCTTCCTTTTATTTTTTGATTTGTGCTTCTATCTCCTTGTCGTTTAGCTGTATCTCCTCCTCATCCTCATATTTTATCCCCCTCTGCCAATTTTTAGTTTTCCTTTCATCTGGACCTTGAAACATTTCTTTGAGATATTCCCTCTATTCTTCCATTTTTATAATATTACTTATGCCTTTCTCTTTCTGTTTCATTTTATTGATAAACTTCCACGCTTCCCCTTCCGTTTTAAAACTACTAATTTCCTCTTTTATGTTTCGTTCTTTTCATTCTTCTCTTCCCTTGTATCATTCCCTATATTCTTTCCTTGTCCACACATATTTTAACCTTTTCTTTGTCCTTTTTTCTAGTCTTCGTATGCTTCTCTAACTTCCTTTTTTTACTTGCATTCACCATCCCATTGAATTTTTGTCCAATTTGTATCCCTTCCCCTCCTAACCCTCATCTTTCCCATTCTCCTCGATTCTTTTACTTTTCCTTCCAACTCATCCCAAACCTCATTTGACTCTAGTTTCTCGAATTTGAGCTCTTCTGTATTTTCTACATGAGCTACGGGTAATAAGACCTAGCTAAGAGATGTTTGTAATAAAATGAAGAATATCCAACTTAATCGACAGTTTTCAATAATAATAATTATTTAAGTACATTTTCTATAAAATATGAACGGAAAATGGTAACTTTTACCATAAACGAAAACAAAATTAAACATTTTCGAAAACCTTGCCAGTAGGACTTATTTTACTGTGGTTAGGTAATAAGGCCTACGTCTTTAACATACTTAAACAATCAAACCATACTTAATATATTTGGTATTTGAGATCAATAATCACATGAATGCAGCAATGTTTCTTTTTTTGAGAATTCCAAGTCTAAATTCCCTCGCCTAACTGCACTCAAAGTCATCGGTATCATCTATTGACAAACCGACGCACTCCTCATGATACTGTTTGCTGCATTTAATGCATTGCCTCATACCAGCCATCTCGTCCTCTTCACAGCCATGACAGTACCAACTCTTTTGCTTTTTTGTAGTACCACTGTTATTTTTGGAAGTCGATTCTTTTACGAATGCGGTCTTTTTTTTGTTTCGAGTTGAGATCTTTTTCATTTTTTCCTTTCCTTCGCTTTTTTTTCAATAAGATCTTTCGTGACTGGAGTTCTTCTGTAATTAATGGCTTTTCTTCTAATTCTTCTTGGTTTTTCTGTGGATTTAAACGGCGTGGGCATTAGCTGATGGAATGTAGTTCATTTGAGCTGAGCAAGAGGTGCATTATCTTCACCATCATCCAAACTAGAACTACCGTGAACCGCGCGGTAGGAGCTTCCAGTAGGCCTAATTGGGGTCTGCCCAATTCTTCCTGCTGATGTTGATGCTGACGAAACTTCGGCTGGTGATTTATTAGAGGGTTCTGAAGTCGTTGGCCTGAAGGATTCAGCAAGTTACAAATTTTCTTTGTCGACGATATCAAGTGCAAGAAGCGGTGGAGAGTCAGGAGGTTGCAAATTTCCTTTAACAACAGTATCAAGTGCAAGACATGCCGGATCTTCTGTCAATACACATGGGGCAAAAGCTGTTTCTGGAATAGCCTGATGATTCAAGAGATATAAACCAGTTGCTTTCAAGCCGCTTGTAATATTACTATGAATCATGCATTTGGACTAGACGTTCGAAAGAATAATATTGAATCGTGCTTTAGTGAGTTTCTTGTCTGGATTTTGTTCCAAGAATGATGAAACTTCAGCTCCCCAGTGGTACTCAAATGACCAATAGGCTGCTTTATCGAGGGGATATGTTGAGTGAATCTGCGAGTTTGACGATGGACAAATCTAAATGACAGGCTGCCCATCAAATATCAAAAAGCACTTTCTAGCACACTTGTATTTGGCTAGATGTTTCAAAAATTCTTTGAAAAGTTCATTAGTCATATACCCTTCTACTGATTTTTCAGCAATGATCCCGGTGGCAAGTTGTCGTATAATTCCGGTGATGGATTATTAGACGGCAACCTTTTGTATCCATGTTATAAATTTTTTCAGGATGATTTTGCAGATCTAGTTCAACATAGACTTTATTTACACTTGCGAAGTGATCATTAACAATAAATTTGTTTAGTTTTTGTGCTCTGACTGGATTCATAAATTGAGATTTCTTTTTGATATTTCAGAATATCTTTTCATAGACGCCTTGAACCAGTCTTCACCAGCAAGTTCGGTATTTTTATTGAAATCGTTCTTAATGTTATTAAGTTTGCAAAATTTGTAGACTAAGCGACGGAGTATCCGTGATGTCACAGGCAGCCCTATTTCGGCAAATCTGGTTATCCTTTTCACCACATCAGTTTCCTGGTCGTCGCTCAGTAAGGCTTTTCGACCCAGCGTTTTTTTCAAACTGCCACTCTTCAGATGGTTTCTAACAGATCTTCTGGAAACCCCGTACCTCTCTGAAGTTTTATGTAAACTCAAAATTCCTCTTTCCACTGCTCGGACAGCTGACACCAGGTCGTTTACAGACCACAACGCTCGTTTAGGAGGTATCGGCACCGAGTCCCAAAAAATAACTATCAATCAATTATCAATTAGTAACAAATAAAATTAATAATAATTAAGTAATTTAAAATAATAATAATAAGTAATTGATAAAATATGCGCACTACTCATTTTCATTCATAACATCTCAAAAGTAATGTAAAATACATTATAAAATCAACAAATTTTAATAAAAGAAGGAGGATAATAAGGCCTATGGTTAAATTTAGTAGGCCTTGATATCCGCGGATCACGTATGTAAGAAAAAAAACAAATATTTGGACCGCGATACGGCATTTAAATCATTAAGATCATCGAAGTATGTATTAATGAAGATAAAGACTACGATTTTAGATAGTTAGGTGTGATATGACAAAAATACTTACGATTTATTTGGACCGTTTTTTATTATTCGTGCTGTGCGTCCACGTCTTACGCTGGATGATACAACACTGGAGACAGGGAAAGGGGTATCGCGCTCCACAAACATGTAGCGACATCTTCATGCAATATACGTCTACTAGTGTGGCCTTGAGCGGAAGCGGTTATTTTAAATATGATTTTTGTCACTTGGGCCTTATTAGCCGACATGCCTTATTTCCCTTAAGTACCTTAATCTTTCTTTGCTTCCTCTGTCTACACTTTTATCTCTATTATTTCCACCGCTGCTTTTTTCCTCTCTACTCTAGTTTTACTTTTTAGCCATATTCCGAATGATTGATGATCTTGTCTGATTTAGAATTATTTTGTAAATCATTAAACAATTTTGAATGATTTTAAAAGAACTTTAAAATCAAGAGCTCTAAAACTGTTGAACTCATCTATCTTTAATTTTTTCTATAATTATGACTTTCTTCTATTAAAGAAACTTTCCTTTCTCCGGCTTGATTTACAAAGATAAAATTTCCCTTGAGAAATTTCAAATTTAATTATAAACTCGGGTTCATTTTCTGCAACTGGCTGAATTCTGAACTATGAGAAAATAAAGACAAGAGGTAATTAAAGTTATTATTCCTAACTTCATCAAACTTTCCATCTTGGTATAATCTCTAAGTGAAACCTTGGAGATAAGATAAAAGTGAGTTACGCTGGGGAAATCATGACCAGACTTTTCAGAACGTGTTTCTCGTTCCTTGTGCACTTTTACTTAAGGCATTTCCACCGAGACAATTGAAGAATAACATTTTAAGCTTTAAACAAGAAAGGGTGGTAAATAAACTTTTATACAAATTTATACTCAGCCTTTTCAGGCCCTTTGATCAAATTAAAGGGATGTGAGAAAGTTGAAATTTTCTATTCTGTATAAAAATTGTATTTTCAGTTTTCCTGTTCGAGCATTCACAATTTGAGAGCGTTTTCAATTAAAAAATTTACAAGAATTGTTCATTATCAACTTGTTTAATTTTGAATGATTTTGGATCAGAAATTTTTCAGATTTGATGAATTCAATTTAAAATTGAAAAATTCAAAAAATGCATCAGAGCTACAGTTGTTAAGCTCAGAAATTCCTAAACCGTCAACGTTCGTCTATAAATATTTTGAATCAAAATTTTGTCACTCTAAACGTTATAGTTTCTAAGTCTAAAATTTAAACTTTGAAAATTTGAAACTGTTGCATTTTCAACTCTTCAATTACGATTCGCGCGCTGTGTGCACGAAAAGTTTCGTGTTGGCAGTCAAATTCTTAATATACGTCTAAAATATTTTATAGTTGTCTCTAAGAGCAAAAACAAATTTCTTGTCATTTTCTGATTAGCAAACGATTTTCCAGGTTATTAAATTTTAAAAATTAAAACTCTCAAACTTGACAATTTTTCCAACTTAAATATTATAGACCTATCTACAAAGTCAAAGCAACCACAGCATCAATACTCTTCTAAATTTGAATTATCTAAAATTAAGATAATGAAAGTTTCAATTAATCAATTTATTCAAGTTTTATTAATATAAAATTGAAAATTAGAAGCCCCTTATGTCTCAACTACCACCTATTTTGGTGATTTATAACTCTGTTAATACCAATTAAAATTTTTTCCCTTTACAGTCTACAGGTTCCATAGGAGTTTTTATAATTTTTTTCATTCATCATGAGATATTTTTTGAAAAAATGAACATTTGATTTAAAATTCGGATCAGCAATAAATTAGACGGCTTTTGTTTTTGGGGTACTTTTTCCTTTTTTTTCATCAGGAAAAAAGCTTAGGATTTTATTCCTTAATATACCTTCGTGTTGAAAATTGCGATCTTTCGTCAAACAAAATTTTTTAATACTAAAAGCTTGAAAATTTTTGGAACAATGAATAATTATTACTGATTTTGAATTGAGAGCATTTGAAACTTAAGAAGAAAAAAATTGAACTATTCTGAACTAAAAACTTTCCAAATCAAACAATTTTAGATTAGGAAAAATTTTGGAAAAGAACAGTTTTTCGAATGGAATGAAAAGGACTTGAACTTGTATTATTTCTGAATAGAAGCATTCAAACGACAATAATTGAAATTTAAAGTGTTCGAAATTTGAAAATTTCAAATCGGAAGCTCTTAAAATTGAAATGTTTCAGACTAAAATTTTGAAAATTTGACAATTTCATTAGATATGAGTTGAAATTTTATCATTTCTAATTCAAAGCTTTCAAAAATAAATGATTTCATTTCTGGTTAAAAAATGTCAAGGATGAGTAAATTCAAATAGAAATTTCGAAGAAAGGACAACTTCGAAACGTTCAAAATTCAATAATTTCATATAAGGATTTTGGAAATTAAATTATTTAAAATTCAAAGGAATTGAAATTGTATTATTTCTAATCAAAAGCGTTCAGAATTGAATAATTCAAAATTAAAATTAAAATTAATCAAATTAATTCAAAATTTGAAATTTGAATTAAAATTTGAAAATTTGAAATTAACAATTTAGTTAACTGTTTCAAAGTCAAAGCTTCTGAAATTCTAGATTTTTTCTAGGATGAAAGAATAGTTTTAGCGTCATTTTCACCGTTCCAAATGGAAAAATTTGAAATTATAAACCTTTAGAATTGAATTATTCTAAAGAATCATTCTAAATGACGTACTTTTGAATGGAAAACATTAAAAATAAAAAAATATCTGTTACGAAACGTTAAACATCAAATGAATCCGAACTTCATTCAACACTGAAAAAAATATAAGTAATTTGTGAGTAAATTTGAATCGTTTGAAAATTGAACATTTTCAAATTGTTAATTAAACGATTCAAAATGCAGCAGTTTCAATTTGGATTTAAAAATAAAACTTATAGAAAAGAAACATTGAAAATTGAACATTTAACACGAAAATTCAGAACTCTGAAATTGTTACCACTCAAAATTAAAAAAATTATTCAATAACTGAAGAATCGATTTTGGATAGTTCAATTTATATCTATTTTGATTCAAAACGACACAAATTCTTAACTTTTCAATTTTAGATCGTTTAATTCTCAACGCTTCATTTAGAATTATTATTTATTCTTGAAGCCTTCCAATGAAATATTCTTCAATTTTAAATGATTCATTTTTTAAAATCTTCAACTAAAAATCGAACAATATCATGATATTACGATAAGAATCAAAAATTGAAAAAAGAAATAAAAAACAAGATTGCTATGATTCCAATTTTTGAAATTGCACAATTTAAAGCCTTTTAATTCGAAATTGTTTGTTTTCTGAGTATAAATTGAAATTTTCTGTAATCTGGAAAATCTAAAAATCAAAAATAATTCAATTTCCAATGCTTAGTTCTAGAATCTCCTAATTTCTCAAGCTTGAATCTGAGATATTATTTTCTCAATTTTTCATTGTTTTGAATTAATTCAGGGGGCATCTAATTCAAAACTGTTCAATTATAGTTTTTTCAAAATAAAAATTGCGCAAAGATTAAGTTTTTTAATTTGATGCTTCACGATAGAAAAATTATTCTAATTAAATAAAAAAAAAATCTTCAACAAAATAGTCGAATTTTCAACCAAAGAGGTAAATCTTTAGAAAAGATAAATTTTGAACAATGTATTTCAACTTTCAAACAAGTAGTTGAATTTTAAACCAAGAAAGATGAATTTTCAACAAAATTGTTCAATTTTCAACTAACAAAATGAATTTTCTACCAAGAATATTAATGTTCTGCAAGAAAGACGAGTTTTCAAAAAAAATTTTAAATTTTGAAGTCAAAAAGACGAATGACCTACAAAAAAATTGAATTTTCACCCAAAAATATGATTTTCAACAAAAAAGTTAATTCTCAACCAAATAGTTCAATTTTCAACTAAAATAAGGAATCTTGAACAAAAAAAATTAATTTTCCAGATAGAAGTTCAACTTTAAACCAAGCAATTTATTTTTCAACCATAAAAGTTCCATTTTCAACCCAAAAGGATAAATTTTCAACTAAGAAAATTAACTTTCCTCTAAAAAGACAAATTTTCCATAAAATGCATAAATCTTCAACCAAATAGATAAATTTCCATCTCAAAAAAAAGTCCAACATCCAACCACATAGTTCGATTTTCAAGCGAGAAGATAATTTTTCAACCAAGAAGGTTAATTTTCTACCAAAAAAAAAATTATCATCAAAATGCATGAATTTTCAATTTTTGTTTTTCAAAGGTTATGAGATGTAGAATTTGCATAGTTGATGGTTAAAGTTTTTTTGAATTCTGCTTCCGCATAGGGGAAGCTTTGTAGTCGTAACAATTTCAAATATTTTATAAATGATTTAGTTTGATGTTGCTCAGCTGATAAATGTATAATGCAAAGTTCTTAGCAATCGCTCCTTTTTGCTTACACGATGGAGGATTCAAAATTTCGAAAAACATGAAAACAAATATTTTTTAATTTTTTAATTTTGATTGGATAGATTTTTCTAAACTCAAAAATAAGTGTCTGATATGAAACAAATTCACTGTCATTTCTACTGATTGAAATTGAAGATATTTAGATAGTAAACCTTCAAAGTTTGAAACTGAAGTATGCTTAGATTATGATCTTAAACTAAGTCATTAGGAATGAATAACTTGAAAATTGATTATAAATCATTTCCATGCAAGGGAAACAACTTTATGTTGCTTCAAGTGTGGAAAACATTTTTAGGGAATTTTTAAACAATTTTATGACATTATATTATATTATAATTAATAGAACTGACACCGCCCTGTGATTTCCTAAAATTATCTTTTTCTTGGTCAATTAATTCCTCTTCTAGAATTTTCAATTCCATAAACAAAATTTGTTAAGTGAAACTTGAGTTCAGAAACTCCACTCTTCAATCATGATTGGTATACATTCCATCAAATCCTGTAAAATCTGTGATACTTGAAAACTGAGGTTTGCAGAATAGAGATCTCTTCGATGTCGAATTGCAATGCGAAGGTACATTGATATTCCATTAGCGAAATGGTGAGGCCTCAAACAACAAGTGTTTGATTTCGTGCTTTCTATCGAAAATTCAATCCACGCAGTATAAAAAAGTTGTGAAAAATATAAAAATAACAAATATAGAGTAATAATTCATTTATTTATCATTCTTCTATATTTTGTTTATACTCTCTCCCTTTTACGGATTCGAGGCTCTTTATAGAACCTTTATATGTTTCCTTAACAACAATCCTTGAATAGTACCTTACCAACTATTTTTTACATGTCTTAATCACTATTCGTACTTCTAGACGCTTGCGATCATGCACAGAGTTTCCGGTCACGGATAGGGACCGAAATTAATGAAATTAAATACTTTTCATTTATGAACAATAATAATGAAAACAACTTCAACAATAAACAGTCATAATAAGAAACAATTGTTATCAAAAATAATTAACAATTTCCAACAATCGATCAATTTTAATAATAGATAAATTAAGAAAATTGAATAATTTAGTTACAGGCTACGATCCCGAATAGGAATCGGAACTTATCTTTCTCCTTCTTCTTTTATCCACCTCTCTCTGTCAGCACAGTAGGACCACAAATGCAACACAACATAATGTCACTGCAGAGTTGTACCAATCATTATAACACTTCATCAAAACAAAATCGACACAATTTTAAATTATTCAAATAAAAACTTGTCGCGTTTGTTCGCTGTATAGCTCCAGGTCCTATGCACACAGGACCTTAAGGTTTAAAGCTATACAGCGACTAAACGCGATGGAAAGCTGAACACCAAAGACAACGTGGCGCTATACATCGCCTAAATGTTTATCTAACCAACCAACAGATCAACCAAAAAGTATACAGTTTATCTAACCAACCAATCAACCAACCAGGGTTTACACACTAGAAATTTTGATGCACACCAGAATTTAAAAATTCAAGTAATTCTCGGATTTTATTTCATATATTACTTGTATTTGATGTTGAGCAACAGCAAAAAAAGTTTCATCCCAATACCTCTATCGGAAGGCTGCCACTTAGACAAGTTTATTAAATTTAAAAAAATACACTGAAAGTCCCATAAGACTCCGACTTTGGTTCTTGCCCAAAATGGTCTTGGACACATGGCGGACCGACTTTAATGTCAACAATCAGGGCCGTATGAACCATTTCTATGTGATTTTCGTTCGCAGTAAAAAATATTTATCAAATTTCTTAAAATGTTCACTTGTTTTGAAGGATAAACGCTGCTTCTTGTTTTCCTGCGACATTTTTGTAACACGTAACCTAAACACTGAAAGCGAATGAAGCGAAGTGCAGATCGTGCGAACTGAGGAAATGATGCGCTTGAGATACTGCCCGCTTTG
>JAUMHM010000079.1:23678599-23691718 GCA_032362435.1 Melikaiella ostensackeni
TTACCGCGGTTCTACTGGGAGCCGGTGTCATTTTCATGGATGGCAGTCGCTCCCAGGGGGAACCTGCGGTGGTTGTTTGGCCAATTGTGTGTGTGTGCGTCGAAAATATCGGTCAACAAATACCTCAGGTTTCCCTAAGGTGCGGTAGGGTCGCGGATAATGCCATAAGAGCTACAAAGATGGTAATAAAGCACTTTTAGGGCCGCATTATGCCATTGGAGATACGACATTCTCGCGTGAGTGAGACACCCGTATAGTACATGCCGTAGGAAACTTCTTTACTTAAGATGCGGCTGCGGTTTACCAAGGTAAAAATGACACCGTCCTGGCACGTGAAAATAAAATCCCCTGTGTCTGAATTAAGTCCGAATGATTTGCGAAAAGCAAACGTTAACTCAATTGACAATTACTGATCTTTTACATTTCTGTGAAAGTTCCGTACATTTTCTTCTTGTGGAGCTATTCGAGGAAGTTGTTGACCTCTGCTTCCTACACTCGGGCTTTTAGAAGTTACGCATCTTGACGGAGTAATGCACTTTTCTCACTTCTGATGATAAGATCCAGGCCAAGTTTCTCGGCTGCCTGCTCCGCGGCTTTGAGAAGAAATGCTCCTTTGTCAAGCATCTTGTGGTTCCTGACCATTTTCGGGAGAGGATCTCTTCCAATTGCCACGATGAGGCAGACGCTTGTATCTGCTTCGGAGATCCTCCTTCACTGATGTTATATCCTCAACGCGGTTCTCTGGCACGCCTAGGTAAAGGCAAGTCTCTCTAGCGCCACGGTACCGAACAGCGCTCCTGTCCACGAGTTCAGTTACATCACTAACGCTAGCAAGTCGTCCTCCATTCACAGGAATCTTGGCACAGTTGTGCAATCCAAAGTTAATACCAATTTCTCGTGGGTATCCTTCGATGATCTTTAGAGCATCCTTCAGATGCTGTGTTCCAGAAGCATAGATCTTCAAGTCATCCATATGAAATATACGAATGATGTTATGCTCATGATTATTACATCTGCCGCAGTGGCACCCATGAGAATTGCGCAGTGCGACAGATTGTGGCAAAAGTGTCATCCAAAAAGAAGAGGGCTCATCGTTTCACCCCGAAAGACGCCTTTCTATAAGGTGACGCTGTTAGTTGTCACATGTTGTTTTTCAGATAAGATAGTAAGTCTGGTTCTCCGAAGGGACATCAATCTCATTATGCATCCCACTATGAGTGGATGAACCTTCAAGCTTTTCAACAGACAGATAATAAGTATATGGGAGGTTGAGTCACAAACTTTGTGGTAATCAATCGAGGCCATCGACAGATTGCGTTTGTAGGCTACAGCGTCTTTGCAGACGTTTCTGTCCACTAGCAGGTTTCGCTGACAGCCTGTTATGCCTCTTTCTGATCCACGCTGTTCATGGATCTTTCTCCACACGTGTCCAATTGTGCGAACAATCCTGTCGTTCAGGATACCTGTAAAGGTCTTATACAGCGTGTTCAGACAAGTTATTGTCCCTTAGTTTCTTGGGTTGGACAAGTCGCCTTTCTTCGGAAAGATACAGTGCGTCCTAACACCAGCCACTGGGGAATAAGCGTTTCCGACTTTAAATATAAAGTGAAGATCCGGGCCAGATGTTGGCGTGAGAAGTAAACTTCTTCCACCAGAACTTCTTAATACCATCCGGTCTGGCAGCGGAGAAGTTCTTTGTGCCTCTCAGTGGTTTCTTCACCTCTTCGGCAGTGATTGGTGGACATCGTTCCTCAGACTTTATGAGATTGTCGCTCAACTTCTTGAAACGCATGATGATCTCTGTGCCTCTATGCACTAGGTGTTAAACTTCGTAAAGCTTTCTCCAACAAGTCTCCACATGCTCGGACGTAGGCGGATTATTGAAATAAACAGGGGGATCGCCGAAGTGGTGCGATGTGTCATCGAGAAAATGTTGATTCTTCCTGATCCATCCCTCCCACTTCTGTACTTCTCTCCTGGCGTCAGATAACATCCGTATTTTGTCAACAATGTGCTGGGTGAGAATTCGTGATACGGATCACTCTTTTCCCAACTTTATGAAATACAAAAAACAATGATTGTTTTTGGGAGTACATATCAATAATAAGATATTCTCAAGATATTTTCAAAAAATATCAACAATTACGAAAGTTATGAACAAAAGAGTGTTTTTGACGAATTTATTTCAAAAATTTATATCATGGTAATAAAGCCTTTTGATGAAATTATACCCTGAATTAAAATTGTTTGAAACTTATCGAATTTTCATTCAAAATATATTGCGCTTTGAAAAAATTAACTCTTCACAAAAACAACTTGTTTATTATAAACAATTTTAATTTTGATGACTTTCTCGATGTTTTCATTGAAAATCGTTTTACTATATATATTTTTTAATGTTTTCCGAATGATAAACCGAAAAAAAATTCTGGATTCTTGATTAACCACTGAATGGCATCCGTTTTTGTGAGCCGGCGTAACTCGCCTTTCCCGATCGCGATACTCTTGACTGCATAGGTGATGTGTACGTTATCATCAATAATTCTGCTACGATCAGGTATTTGTTTTAATCAAAATAACATTTGACGTTGATGCTACGGGAGTAAATGATAATTATTTACACTTATTGATTATTGGTTTACATTTTAATTTAATGAAAAATCACAATATGAATTCGAATACACACGTGGACCTAATACAATGAATTAACTTTATATAAGTATATACAACTTTTGCGTCATAAAAAGAAAGTCAACCTACACTTGGCCGTTTTAAAGTGTAACTGTACAAGTAATTGAAATACTATCTTTTGAAAAAATTTTGCAAACTAATTTTTTATTATTGTCAGGCACGTAAGAATGACATGGACAAGTATTCTGAATCGTTCGTGCCTGATTCATTCGGTTTTTCAATAATTTTACTTGACTCTCGCTATCAATTTTTGTGCAGAAATCAAACCTGATGCTTTAAAAGAATTTTGTGCCCATTCAAACAAATCTTTTGCAGAAAGAATGTGTGAATCGTCGATTCGACGTACGAGTAAACTAGCAAAATAAGCCTGACGTTTCACAGTGCCACCTATTCCGTCACACGCACTTTTCCCGTGTCGAGTAGCAAAGGAATGCCATTCAGTCTTAACATTACAATCATCGTTGTGTTTTGGTAAATTAAGAAAATGAAATTTGTTTTTATATTGTCCACCACATCCATCAGAGGAATAAATAAATTTTTTTACATTATCTTGGCCATGAATTTTCCTCAAATGAGCGATTAATTTCGTGCTGAATAAATAAACCATTGTAACATCATGTTTGTTATGTCCCGAAATGATTACGAAATTTTCGTGCTTGTCTTCGCCGTTTTTCCGGTGGTATATAACGTAAGGATGAAGAGTCGCTTGTGGGCTAGCCAAATAATATTATTGAATTGAATTTTGTACTTTAAAAGTGTAATTTTCGGCGAAATCAAGGCAAATAACGAATTCTCCATCATTCACTGCACTTTTTCGTTCTCTGAAATATTCAGCTTGAGCCTCTGTAAGAAAATCATGCTTGAGCAAAACTCTCAGATCTTGCATGAAATTTTTCACAAAATCATCGATATTTTCATTTTCCGTACGCAGCTCACATCTAAACATACAAAATTACAGTTTTCATCGATTATGCAATGCAAATTTCAGTGAATTAAATAGTCGATGACTGAAAAATTAAAATGATTAGTCAATTCATAACTTATAGAATTTTTTTCTTAGAGAACGAAAAAAAGTGTGTTTTTCAGTTTTTCAAATTAAATGAAAAAATTGTTTATTTGGGAAGTGAGCTAATTATTCGCATTAAAAGAATATCTATTATTATTATAAAAGATTAAATACAAAGTGATTATCATTCGTGATATAAATATATATGTCTACATATCGTTTATTTTTTACCTGTCTGTACTCGTCCATTGCTTGAATGTTATTTGAGAAATATTTGCCTTGTGTAAAAGCTTTTTCAACTCATTAGAAAATATTTGTGCATCTGAAAATTTCGAACATTTCAATGAAGAGCAATTAGACTCTGAGTGATTGCACGTCATTTTTCGTAACATATCTTGGTACGATTGAGAGAAATTGATTTTTTGTGCTTCAAAAACTTTTTTGAGCCCAAATATTTTTTATTTCGGGTTCTGATGAATTCTGCAAATACAAACATTATGACTTCCACTTGAACCCACAAAAGTACACTCTGGTGGTCTTATTTTTGAAAACTTCGAAACCAATATTCTTATTTCTGAAAATTCTGCTTAAAATCTTTTGTCCAAGTCTTTAAGGTTATACATCAACAGTGTTGTTTGAACTTGTGCGATTTCACTGTTTTTATTTTTTATTTTGATATAATCCTTCATCCCTGGCTGAGTACGACTTGATTCATCCAATAAATAGAAATTTTTCACTCTTTCCACAATTGAATCTGGAATACAGTGACTTTTTTTTGGGTGGGTACAAGTACCATACCCACAAGTTGAACGTAACTTTTTGGCTTGGAAAGCCATTCTGTAAGAAACGCCAAATTTGCGGCGAACTTTTCGGACACGAAATTTTTCTGGCAGTGTTGTAAGAATTTTCATTTTTTCGTATTTATCTTCAGACATCAAGAAGGATAATTTCATGTTTTCTATCATAGAATCAGTTTGAAAGCTTTTATTTTGTTCAGGAATGTCATGATCGTGACTGACAGATTTGATAACTTTATCGAAAGCATGTTTGAGCTCTTCTTTATCCGTAGAAGATAACTTCTGCCGTTTAATTTTCATTGGTGTCTCTCCAATTTCGAGTAACATGTGATTGACTTTTTCGATTTTCAATTTGCGATCAATATTCCGACATTTGAATGACGTATCAGAAATCGCGTCATCACCCGAGATCTGTCGTCAGATTTTTCTAAGTCGTTAGTTTTGGTCAATTCAGAAATAATTTGCTCAGAATTAGTTAGCCTGTTAATAAAAAAAATCGTTTCACAGAATTTGTCGTTAAATAAAAATCAATTACAAAATCAGTTCCATTCTACTTGAAGATAGACTCACTTTAATATAATAGTAAACACGAAATTAACTGGAAATAAATACCTCGGTGCGTTTTCTCGATTGTTGTTGATTGCAGCTTTGCAAGAATTGCATAAGTACTTTTCAATCAAATGTGTAAATCTGGCATTCCAATTATCAGTCACACGTTTCACATTTTTATAAATACACTTGTAGTTTTATTTGTTCAACGGGTTGCAGCAGGAATTAACTCGCGGCATTATGAGCATGAAATGTTTGAAAATAATCGATACTCATAAAACTTTCTTGTGATTGAAAACGAAAAAGTCATACGAACATGTTATTCATAAGTCGGGTGAACTAAAACTGAAGTTTTTATAGTTGTAGATCGCCCCTGACATGTCATATCGGATGGGCGTCGTGTTTGGACGCGTCGCGATCGGGCGAGGCGAGTTACCCCGGCTCACAAAAACGGATGCCATTCAGTGGTTAATCAAGAATCCAGGATATTTTTTCGGTTTATCATTCGGAAAACATTAAAAAATATGTATAGTAAAAAGATTTTCAATAGAAACATCGAGAAAGTCATCAAAATTAAAATTGTTCATAATAAACAAGTTGTTTTTGTGAAGAGTTAATTTTTTCAAATCTCAATATATTTTGAATGAAAATTCGATAAGTTTTAAACAATTTCAATTTGGGGTATAATTTCATCGAAAGGCCTTATTTCCATGATATAAATTTTTTAAATAAATTCGTCAAAAACACTCTTTTGTTCATAACTTTTGTAAATGTTGATATTTTTTGAAAATATTTTTAGAATATCTTATTATTGATACGTATTCCCAAAAACAATAATTCTTTTTTGTATTTCATGAAGTTGGGAAAGAGTGATCCGTTTCACAAATTCTCACCCTGCTGCTAAATCGTCAGCAGCTTTCACGTGTTCAATGTATGATGGTGAATCCTCAGTTCGTGAGCGTACTTTCGGACCCTCACCGTAAAGAGCTTACCAGATGTTATATAGTCATTCACACACTGAATACGGGACGCGTTCTGTCTAGCCCAGCCAATTTTCTTGTTCAGTTGATGCAAGCGCCTTTTGATCTTTTGATCTATCGGTGATGGTCCGGAGGTCGGAATCCTCCGAGAGATCTTCACGAAGGGCGTCATCCATTCCAGCCAGATCTTGGGGCTTAGGTGGAACCTGGATGTTGATGTTTGCAGCACCCCGAACACTAAAGCGATCGGCACTGTTTGCCGACGCATTGTCGGGTGCTCTGCGCGTTAGATCATTTTGAACCGCGTTCACAACTGGGTTTGGTGCTGTCATAGTTGTTCCCATGAGATGCTAGGGAAAGGGTTCGTCCACCCTTGAAAAGCTCCGCATGCAAGGGTAAGGCTGATACTCTAGGAGGTCACCCAGTATTCCAGAGACACCGTTTGCGGACACCTCACCCAGGTGCCATTCAGCTTTCGGCACGGTTGTTCACGCCTTAGCTTGGGTTTTTTTTTTCCTGCGGAACTATCCCCGGACAATTGTCCGCGACTGCTTATTAACTTTTATAACCATATTCAGCACAGGGTCACAGGGTCCATTTATCCACAACCTGATTCTGAATTATACATTATTTTTGTTTTTTCTCTTACAAATCGTAAACGAAATACGATGTCGTATACGATGTCGCATGTGATGTCGTATACGAAATCACATTCTTCAATAGGGTTTCCATTATCTCTTCCCCACACTCCCTCATTCTTCTTCTTTCACTCCTCCAGCTTTTCCTACCTCCTTCATCCATTCTTCTCCCAGTCTTTCCTTTCTAAAAATTTATTAACATCCTCTTGCCATCCTTTCTTCTCCGCCTTTCCTCTCATAAAAACATACCACACATGCTCTTATATCTCCTCTACCCTTTCGCATACTCTGCATTTTCTTTTCTCATCCTTTTCCCCATACATTGCTTCTCTTACTTCATTTCCGAGTCTCCATCTAGCTATTCTTGTCCATCTCTCTTCCCCCCATTCTCTTCCCAGATATTTTTAAATCCCTATTCTTTCTGTCACCTTACACCATTCATTGTATCTTGATTCCCCTATCCTCTCCCACCTATCTATCACCTACCTTTCCCTACCTTTTTTCCAATTCCTCATAGTCTATATTTCCTTCTTCTCCTATCCCTTGATCCATAAAAAACTCTTTTCTTTCTTCTTCTCATCGCTGTAACTCTACGGTCCTCTTTCCTTTTCCTTCCACAACTTTGTGAAACTTTCTCGCTAACTCCCCTCTCTTTCCCTTCCTTAGTTTCTCTTTGAATTTCCATGCCCTCTTTCCTGACCTTGTTCTTAATTTATCCCTTTGAGCCTCTTCCCTTACTATATAATCCGGAGTTCTCGAGTCTACTCCTAGTGTCTTCTCTATCTTCTTCTTCTCCTTCCAACCCCGCATATCTCTGTCCCATAGCCTTATACCGGTCATGCCAACATATCAAACAACCATTTTTTCTTTTTCTCTCCCCGCTTCCTAAACCTCATTACCTTCGTTTTATCCATATTAAGCTTCAGTTTTTTTTCTATCCAAGTATATTTCTAACCCTGTAATTAAACCCTCCATTTCTTCCTCATTCTCCACCAACATCACTGTATCATCCGAATATGCCATTGTATATATTTTTTATTGCCCTAGCCTTCCTCCTCCCCACCCTTTTCTCTTTATCTACTCTTCCAAATCTGAAATTAATATAATAAACAGGAGCGGTAGAGGACAAGCTTACATCTCTAGCCAACCAAAAACCATCTCCTATTTGTTCTCGCACCCTAACCTTAATTTTTTATCTCCCTAAAGATCTCTGCTACTCTTTTCCTCAAACCTTCTCTTATTTCCGTTTTCTCCATTGTTGGGGACATTCGCTATATAATACTAGGGACTTTTTATATTTATCTCTAGGCAGTTAGGAGTCACTGACTAACAGAGTCAGTGCGTTAAAGCGAGCCGTAACGCAAACATCCACTGTAAATTGATATGCAATAAAGCAATTATTTCTTTAAATCGGTTCGTATTACGTCATTGCCAACCATTCTAAGTTGTATCTAAGACCTGAGAAGTAGGACGTGAACGGATCGCTCGCGAAATTCGGGCAAAAAAAGCCGAAATGTAAGATGACGCAGTTCGGCAGAGAGGGCGTCTACGTGCGATCGACCGCGTCGTTTTGATTAAATCGATTTTCCTCGGAAAACTGTGCTGTTCTGTATGAGATTTACGCGTGTGAGCTCAGTCAAATCAAAAGTGAGTTGTGCGAAGAACCAAAAGAGTCAAAGTGCTACATTTGGAGAATTAAGTGCACAAACGAGTGAAATACGGGTTCTTTCTCCCCTGTTTTTCTCTTGCCTTCTTGAGCCATTGAAACGAGAGAAGGATCATTCGTGCGTCTACAAATGTGCGAATTTAAATATGTGAGCAATGTTCGAAAAATTTAACTTGTGTGAAAACGAAGAGCGCTGAATGCGCATGTGCGTCTCATTTGAGCGAAGTTTACAAAATTATTCTTGGGCGAGAAGAAAGAGCGCTGAAGGCGCATGCGCGTCTCCTTATTATTTTTGTGCGAGAACAAAGAGAGCTGAATGCTCATGCGCGTCCTTGAAAAAGTGCGTAATAATTTTTGAGAGATCGGAACGGTCCGGAACGACGATCTATTCTAATTGTGTGTGAGTGCGGGAATAAATATCGTAAATCGATAATTCGATAAAATGTCTCAGCAAAATGTTTTGGACACACCCGTGGACGAATTTGAACGTTTTGTCAGAGAGTTGTCGCCGAACGAAAACCCATTGCAAAATCCCTTTCAAATGGATTCAAGAAGCCAACTCAGTGGCCCGACGTCGGTAAGAAGTACTACGTCTAGTACATCTAATTTTTCAACGTGCGACAGCGCTTCAGCTCATGGATCCATTTTGCAAAATTCTGTCTCTGGTGTCGGTAATCAGAGTAATCAAACTCCTCAAAATGCGCATCCACCTCAAATGGATCTCTTCATGAGATGGCAAGCGGAACTTTTTGGTTTGTCAACCAGGAGAGCGCCTGAAGGAAATTATAGGCAGACGGAAAATTGGAGATTCCCAGTTTCTCAATCGGAACCTGGAGAAGCAGGAATTCGATTCCAGGATCCAAGATTTCAACAAACACCTGGATTTCAGCCACTAGGAGAGCTTATCAGAGGATCGGATCTTGAATCATATGATTTAAGGAATAATACACCAACGAACTTGGGAAATCACGGAGAGACTTCAACTTCGAATTTGGAGCAAGTAATGGCTTTGATGATCTTAGAGAACAGGCGACAAGATGAAATGTTCACCAACATTTTGGACAGACTTGCTACTCAAACAACAAGCTCTTCGAACAGAGATACCACGACACCTGAGCTGTTCCACATCATGCCTGAACTAAGAAAGGCAATCACCGATTTTAATGGTGAATCAGGAGTTGGTGCTGCCAGGAATTGGATTGACAATCTGAAGAGGATGACAGTTCTGCATCGATGGCCAGATGGAGTCACCTTGGAGTCCGCACGCAGTCATCTAAAAGGTGGAACACAACAGTGGTATATGGCAAGATCTCAAGACCTAAAACTTAGAAAAATTTTGAGAGAGCCTTCAGAAAAACATTTATAAGTTCAGAAACTTTGACAGATAAATGGAGAAGAATGACCGAAAGGTCTCAACGTAAAGGAGAACCCCTAATCTCCTATTTCCTAGAAAAAAGTGGTTTATGCCAGAAACTACAACTTTCTGTAGAAGAGACTAAAGAACAAGTTCTCATAGGGCTATGGTCGAAAGATCTCGCATCGACCCTAACGGCCAAAACACATACGGATTCAGAAGATTTACTACGCGACTTACAACGCCAAGAAAGACTGATGATACAACGAGAAGAACGAATTCGTAACGCGAACAATTTTACGAAGTCCAGCGAAAACTCGATAAACGGAAACGAGAAGCCCAAAGAATCAAAGGAAACAGCAGCCAAATACCAAATAAAACGATACGAAGAAAGCTAATCCCGCTAAACGTTCGCCGATAAAAAATGATATGGGAGAACTTAAATGTTACAACTGTAACATTTATAGTCTTATCGCGAAGGACTGTCCAGAACCAGCAAAGGAAATGGAGTGCACAACCTGTAAAAAGAAAGGGCACACGCGGAGGCACTGTCCCTCAAAACCGGAGCAAAAACGAGCAGAGATACTCCAAATTTTAGACAGCAGCAATAACTCGATTCAAAATTTTTTGAAGGAAGTCACGATCAACGAAATTAAATTCAAAGCTTTCATTGACACAGGAAGTTCTGACTGCACAATAAAAGCATCAGCTGTTTCGAAATTCAATCTAAAAACAGAAAATGTGACTACTAAGCTCAAAGCATTTGGGCCAGCAAACTTTAAAGTAGTGTCAACAGCGATTCTGAATGCTGATGTGTCTGTGGATGGTGTTCTAGTGAAAAGCATTCCCATCTGTGTTGTTCCGGATGACTCTCAAATCATGGATGTCCTCATTGGCCGGACCTACACAGAACATCCATTAGTGGAATATCGGAAAAAGGCAATTCTTTGATCTTTTACAAAGATTTAGAAGCCGCCTTACTCAATATCAACACGTGCAAGCCCATCGAGACGTTAGCTGTCACCACGGAAGAGGTAAGGTTGCCCCCACATGCAGTGAAATTTGTGACTGCTCTCAATTCTACGGAAAAACATTCTCTACCCGTTCTCAATTTGAGCGAAGAAGAGAAGATTCTACCAAAGGAGTCAACAATTTCATGTGAAAAGCTACGAGAACCACCAAGTAGACCTGTAAGTCTAAAATCTCATATAGCTAGCGATTCAAACCGAACTGAAATTTAAAATTTTTTTACAAAATTATAGATCTGTAGGTATTGTTGTTGATACAGATTCACCTTATGCGAGCTTTTTCGAACTTTGGCCAAAATACGCGAATATTACTTCTTTCCGAAAATGAGACGTTATGTAAAACAACATATCTACTCGTGTCTACAGTGTCTTATGACAAAGGCAAAACCGGATGTCAAGCAGGGGAATTGCATTCCATTCCGCCTGAAAACCGACCTTTTGCTACCATGCACGTCGACCACGAAGGACCGTTGCCGACAACTTCTCGCAAAAATCAGTACATTCTCGTGATAACAGAAAACCTAACGAGATTTGTCATCATGAAAGCAGTCAAAGATGTAAAGGCCGAAACAACTATACGAGTTCTGGATGACGTAATACCAGACATCGGAGCACCATCGAGAATTATTTCGGACAGGAGTACCTGCTTCACGGCGGAAGAATTTTTTAAAAAATTTTAAAAGCATGGAATACGTCACACATTGAACTCAAGTCGCCACCCACAAGCAAACGGTATGGTAGAGCGTACCAATAGCACACTTATGCCTGCAGTTCTAGTCAGCATTATCCACGCTAAAGGGCGAGATTGGGATTTAAGACTCAAGCAAGTACGAGACCTAAACGAGTCACCGAATAAAACCATCCAGATAAGTCCTTTTGAATCAATTTATGGATACATAAATCGACACGACGAAGGGGAATTAAGAAAATTAACTATTGACGACGATAATCGATACACTCCTGCAGAAGATGTTCGACCTCAAAAATCGTTTTAAAAATATAAGCTTTAACCTTGACGACATAGTAATGATGCAAAATCCAAAAGCCGTACCAGGCGAATCTTCAAAAATGCTCGCAAAATTTAAACTGCTTGTTGTGACTAGAATCTTACTTGAAGATACGTATGGAGTTGGTACTCTACGCAAATATGGCCGAGACAGGAGATACGCATCGACTGCTCACGTCAGTCAACTAAAAATTTGGCGAAAAACCGAATCGGAGATTTAATTAATCTTGACTCCGATTTAGATTCATCAAACGAAGAAGAGAACGAACATTCAGATAAGCAGGAAGAATTCATTAACGACTATAGACAAAAAACCGCGGACTAATCGAAATCCGCTGAAAACGAAAGCACGTCAAGGCCGAAAAGAACAATTAAGGCTCAAAAACGCTTTGGTTTCGACGATTAAAATTATACTTATTTTTTGCGTTTTATATTTCAAAGTTTAATTTATTGCCTTCCGATTTAATTTCGTTAAATAGACAGTTTCAAATATTTTGCATGCGGAAATAAACTTTAATTTTCAATGACTTTTATTCAGGAAAGACATTGATGTAAACCTTTATCTCATAGACGAGCCATACCTATAGAGGATGGCCGAGTGTTAGGGACATTCGCTATTGAATATTACGGACTTTTTATATTTATCTCTAGACGGTTGGGAGTCACTGACTAACAGAGTCAGTGCGTTCAAGCGAGTCGAAACGCAAACATCCATTGTAACTTGATATGCAATAAAGCAATTATTTCTTTAAATCGGTTCGTATTACGTCATTGCCATCCCTTCTAAGCTGTATCTAACACCATAGCTTTCACTATTGCTTCTTTGCAAAAAACAACCCTTATTGTAATGAATTGGAAGTGTTGAAATTATGATTTGCAATTGAAACCATTTGGGAAGGCTTCGTGTTAAATTGATTTCAATTGATTCCAATCGCAAAATTGATTTTTCAAACAGGATGGATCTTTCACACCCCCGGGCCAGAGAGTCCTAACCTATCATGAAAATGAAAAAAACCCTTTTAGTCTTTCTGTGTATGCATACAACAAGTAGAGCACTCTGTCATTATCAGAACCTCGAAGACTCACTTTCTGTGCTTTCTTAATTGAGTGAAAACTACCCAGGGGGTACCAACACATCCTAAAGACGCCTTTAGAATGTACCTCTATGTCTTATGAACTGACGTCTTTAAGACAACCTGTGGATCTATTCATGTCTTTTAAAAGGTCTTCAGGATGTACTCAAGACGTCCGCCAAAAGACGTCTATAGGACAAGTTTAGGACTGGTGCGCCCACTGGGTAGTAGGGACCTGATCTATCTTCCCGATCGTGCTGCCGCCACCGAAAATTGCGGCGACCCTGGCAAAAGTGAGGTGAGCAAGGCTCGAAATCCAT
Organism: Melikaiella ostensackeni; assembly: GCA_032362435.1. Taxonomy (NCBI): domain Eukaryota; kingdom Metazoa; phylum Arthropoda; class Insecta; order Hymenoptera; family Cynipidae; genus Melikaiella; species Melikaiella ostensackeni. The sequence goes on from JAUMHM010000079.1 coordinate 23,691,708, forward strand.
TGTAAACAGTG
>JAUMHM010000079.1:23702267-23722475 GCA_032362435.1 Melikaiella ostensackeni
ACTGCACAACAAAAATGTTCCAGAACACTCAAAAATATTGAAATATACGTGCTTCGAAATAACAGACAGATTTTTCACGTGAACTCTTCAAAAACACGATCTCTCCTCTGTCACGGCACGTTTAAATCCCTTTAAATCGTTTGTATATGATATTCAGAAATCCTTCAAAATTCCGTTAAATCTTCTGAAATACTTGAAATAGCTTGAAAACTTTAAATCCCATAAAAATCTCATATAATCCTTTAAAATTCTTGTAAATCCCTTAGAATCTCCCATATAATACTTTACAATCCCATATAATCCTCCAAAATTCGTGTAAATCCCTTAAAATATCTGAAAACTGGTTTAAAGCCTTGAAATTCCTTAAAATATTTCGAAATATTACGACATTCCTTGAAACCTCTAAAATTCACTGAAAACTTTTTAAAGCTCTGAAAATTCCTTGATATCCCTTAAAATCATTTATAATATTCGAAAATCCTTTGCAATTCCGTTAAATCTTTTGAATTCCTTGAAATCGCTTTAAATCTTCGCAGTCTCATGACAATCCCATATACTATAATCCTTTAAACTCCATGGAAATCCTTTAAAATCTCTCAAAATCGGTTAAAATCCTTCAAATTCCTTAAAATATTCCGAAATATTACGACATTCCTTGAAATCTTTGAAATCAAAATCCACTAAAAACTTTTTAAAGCCCTGAAAATACCTTGAAATCCCTTAAAGTCACCTGTAATGTTCGAAAATCCTTTAAAATTGCGTTAAATCTTTTGAATTCTCTGAAATCGCTTAAAATCTTCACAATTCCATATAATCCTTCAAAATTCATGAAGATCCTTTAAAGTCTCTCAAAATCGGTTAAAATCCTTGACATTCCGTGAAACATTGAAACATATTACGAGATCCGTTAAAATCTTTGAAATCCCTTAAAATCCTTCATATCCCCGGAATAGTTCTTAATTTCTTAAAATTCCGTAAATTCTCTTGGAATCTGATTAAACTTCTTGTATCCCTTTAAAATCTTGAAAATCCCTTTAAAAAAATTGAGATTTTCCTCTGAAATTGTACTAGATAATTTTTGCATATTCTTGAAGTCTTTTGAAATCACTTGAAATCTGTAAAACCTCTCGTAATTCTTTGGAATTGTTTGAAATACCCTAGAACTTTTATAATCCCTCGAAATCTTTTGAAACCCCTTGAAACCTCATGAAATTCTTAAAAAGCTTTGAAAATCTCGTTAAGTTCGGGGAAATTTTTGTAATTCTTTGAAATATTTACCTCAAGATCCCTTGAAACCTCTTTGTTCGTAGAATTGGTTATTGAAAGAGAAGTAAGTATTATTAAGACAGTGTTCTATCAAAGGTATGAGATCGGAGGGGAAGTTGGCAAACGATTTAATAATGCCGATTGTATCAGAGATTGGTACTTTCGTAAAGAGAGATACTACGTCGAAACTCACTAGGATGTCTTGGGAATAAATGTGAATTTGTTGTATCTTCTTGGTGAAATCAGGAGAGTTTTGGACGTGTGTGATACAATTTTCTGTGAAAGGATTTAGTTCTCTGGCGAGAAAGCGTGCTAGGTTATAAGTTGGTGAGTTTATTGCGCTGACGATCGGTCTGAGAGGAATGTTGTTTTCGTGGATTTTTGGGAGTCCGTTAAGTTTTGGGGAGACGGGATTAGTAGGTATTAAGTGAGATATTGTTTTGTTGTTCAGTTTTGAGTTTTTCAGAATGGTTTTTGTTTTGCTGACTATTGTTTTTGTGGGGTCTTTTTTAAGTTTTGTATATGTATTATCAGTAAGAAGATCCATGATTTTGTTGTTGTAGTCTTCTTTATTCATTATTACTGTTGTGTTGCCTTTATCCGCGGGTAATATTATGATGTCTTCATTTTGATTAAGTTCTTTGATCGCTGTTTTTTTTTCTTAGTTAGTTAGACAGGGCTGAAATCATTCTACTGCTGAGAGGATGCTGGGATATGTTTTTTACTGTATTTGTAAGCGGTGCGTGCTTCAATGGAAGTAATTTGTCAAATTTTATTTTTTGTTTTTGAATGGAAAGATCTTTAATCCGTTGGGATTGGCCAAATGATATGCGGTCCAATGTAGACAAAATGTCAAATCTGAGCGTGTTTCATAGGAAAAGGTGAAGTTTCAATAGTTTTTTGGAGGTAGTGTGCAAGACAAATTTGGAATGTTGTATTCTTTCTTTCAAGAGAAGCAGACTTGTTCTATGTAGAATTAATTTGGATTTAGATCATCTCAAATGGTTTTTCAGTTGTAAGAATTTTGGAACGATGTTGCTGTCCCTGCATCGTTTCAAGAAAGCTAAAGATGTAAGTAGCTTGGCTTGAAAAGACCTGAGCTTACTAAAAGTGTTAGTTTTAGTAGGAAAACTCTTCCCGTAGACTTCTTTGATAATAGATTCAATGCTTTCACGATGATTCATTATAGTAAATAGGAGACGTTTTGGTTTTCAATCGTGTGCAAAACTACGAATCTTGTCAACGTTTCGTGAACATTGCAGTTCACTTCTTCAGGGCTTACCTGAAACTGAAGCTTCAGGTTATGTTCTTCTTATATATACTCTCTGCGATGCCAGTAATTGGCCAGAGCGCCCCTCGTGGGGACTGGTCACGAAAAACGGATATTCTGCATTTTTCGGCGTACTTTCCGGTTGGGGTTGCGGGCGAAGGGTCAAAATTAAAAGTTATTTGGTGAAAATAATGCCTTGAAAATTTCTCAAGAAGTGACTGAAATTCAATTCACAAAAGGGTAATAGCAAGTATTTGTTCTGACCATTTTTTCAAAGAAAACAGGTTCCTAGATTCATGCACAACTAGTGATGCATATCTCAAAACATGTATCCTCAGACTGTGATAAAATGTATATTGAAAGAAACCGTAGAGTTTCCAGTTTGTAACCTTGAAAGAACACAATGGGAGATTTAAGGAATTCACAGAGATTAAGTAAAATAAATATCTCTGAAATTTAAAATTAGAAGTCAGAATATCTTAAAACATGCACCTTCATATTTGGATGAAATGCATATCAAAAGTAAGCTTTGAGTTTTTAGTTTCTATTTTGAAAATAAATTAAGGGAGGTTTCAGGGATGTAGAGATATTAATTGAGATAAATATGCAAATTTACAATAAATATTTCTTCGAATCGTAAGGACAAAACTGCCACAGACCTGTTCTCTCCTCTGTACACAACACAAACTGACCATAACTCTTTTGTTTCTCCATAATTTTTTTCAAATGACCGAATTTTGGTGGGACTGATATTGAGAATGGACACACCACCTTATGACGATTCAGCTGCTTAGTTTGGATACGATTTTATACTTGCGGAAAACATTTCTCGCATCAAGTTGGTATTTGAGTATATACTCTAAATAATGAATAACACAAATAATAACGTAGCCTCGGACAGGATTGATACTTCTATTGACGAAAGGCATGCCCTCGAAAAAGCTTCAGGCGATGACTAGAGAGTGGGCGTTTGGAATGCTAGAGGTGTACATCATCTTAACGAAAGGGAATTTCGGGATGCAATAAGCGTAAGGAATGTGAGATAAGACAGATAGGAAATGGACTAGATCTATAGTCAGGAATAGATCATGAATCACATGGTAGGCAATGACTCGGTCTGATTATGAATGGGAGAGCAAGAGAGTATATCAAGAAGTATGAATGTGTATCTCCTAGATTATTATGGGTGAGAATATCGGTTGATGACGCAATGTGATTTCTGCCCAGTGCTCTGAATGTCAACGTAAAGAAATTCAAGCAACGCTCCAGTTAATGGTGACAGTAGAGATGTAAAAGATACCTTCTGTGACCTGTTAAATGATATTATAGGTACGTACCATCCGGGAGAAGAATCATTCCACGCGGAGATATGAATGGGTTACGGTAGAACGTGCAGCTGCGGACAGGGTACTTGGTCATTTAGAAGACCCAAAATGAGCGGTAACGGGGAGAAATCGATTAGTTTATGCTTTTAAAAAGGCTTGATTATCACAAATACTTGGTTCAGACATCAAATGATCCACATGTATACTTGGTGCAGAGGCGAAAGCCACAGTATGATTGACGTTGTTTTAGCGGATGAGAAACTAAGTGGGCTATTGCGAGATACAAGGGTAATAAGAGGCTCTGAATGTGGAACGGATCACTACCTCAGAGTTTCAAGAATGAACCTAGGTAGAGGATGGAGGAGAACAAGAATTAATAATAAGTTCAAATAGACGCAAATCAGAATATAAAATTTGCAGAAATCAGAAGTACACTTGGTATATAGTGAAAAGCTCAATAAATATTTAGGGCATCATAAAGAATAGTCGAAAACGGAATCAGGCAATAAAAGTGTAGAGGATGCATGGATAATGCTGCGCGATAGCACCTTCAGAAGTGTATCTGAAGTGTGTGGTACTGCAGTTGTCGGAAAAAAGACTGGAAATGCTTGGTGAAATTATGAAATCCACGTGGCTGTTCACGAGAAAAAGGAAGCTGACTCGCGAAAGCTGAATATTGGAGGTCTCAGCAGTGAGCAAAGGACTAGACTAGAAAATTATTATAGAGATGAAAGCAGAAAGGCAAAGATACTAGTCAAAAAAACCAAAAATGAACTCAAAGCAGAAGAAGATAAAAAAATGAAAAATCATTTTGAAGGAAATAGGAAATTATTTTGGAAATGAATTAAGAAGATTAAGAAAGGAGGTACTAGCACTGAGTTAGCCAAAATCAAGAATGCTGATGGTGAAATGGTATGGGATACGGACAAAGTGAAAGACTGTGTGAGTGATTTTTTTCAATGAATTGTATGAAGGAGGGAAAATTCATGAATATATGTGCCATGAACGGTGAAGTTCCAAATGGTTGGAGAAAGGCGACGATCTTTCTGCTCTACAAAGGAAAGGTTGTTAAAGTTGACTGTACTCATTGCAGAGCGATTAGTCTCTTATGTACCATGCCGTAAACGAAGAGGGGCTATAACAAGTTGATGGGATCGTGTATCTTGGAAATTTATTTACTGCTGACGGAAATATAGATGAAGAGATATACAGGCGCATAAACGAGAGTAAAAAGATTTTTGGCAGTGTATGAGCTATTACTAGAAGTGAAAACGCCACGAATCAAGCTGAAATTGCAATGTATGGTATAATTCTGTGCTCGCACCCCCTGTGCAGTTTGGTAGCGAGACCTGAAAGTATCAAGAAGAGGATAGGAGTAAAGTCAACGCGATTGACATGTAGCTCCTGCGGAATATGTGCGGTAAAACGCTAATGAAGAAAGTCAGTAATGAGTGGGTGTAGAAGAATGTAGTGTAGGAGAAACATTGTTTGACAAGAGTGAAAGAAATTTGCTGAAGTGGTTTGGTCATGTTGAGAGAATGAATGAAGGACGTTTAACGAAGCAAGTGTGCTTAGGTTAATTGAAGGGTTGCGTACTCAAGGGTAGACCAAAGAGAGAATAGTTGGAGAGTGTGAATGTGACTCTACAGCGAAGAGATATGTAGAGCCATAAAAAAATATATTTCTATGCGTTATTGCATTTAAAAAAATGTAAATGTCATATATAATTCAATTAGGCAAAAGTGAGCCATTGAAGATTAATATAAAATTACCAATTCGATTAGTTGTAATATTCATTAGTTTGATAGTGGAAAACTACTAATGGCTTCGGTAAAATATATAAATTCAGGGCTGTACCTATACAGGGTATTTTTTTCATCTTGAAATATCGAAATATCTCAAGAAATACGCATCCAACAAAAAAAATGTCCGTAATAAAAACTTCCTTTTTTCGAGGAGGAAAAGCGACTCAGCACAAAAATTAACCCCACGCCCCACCTCCTAAGGGCAGAAGGAGAGGTAACTTTCAAATTTCATATTTTTCATTGCAGATTTAGATTCTCCATTAAACAATACGTAAGTTTTATTCAAAAATTTTCTTCGATTCGCGCCAGATGGCGATGCATTTGCAAAAAATTACATTGTTAACTATTCAAAGAATGCGCTCCCAAACAAAAGTAAAACAGAGATTCATATTTCTCTATTTCACTTAAACAAAACAGAAAAAGAATGAAGACTCTAAATTAATTTCCTCAAAATTATTAATTTATTTTTGAACGGTGCCAGGTTCAGGATTTTGAATGCGGGAGTCGCATCCACATTACACGCGCAGTGAACAACCCACGAGGATTTTCAATTTTTCTACTCCACTTTTACCCTCTTCCCATGTGGGCTGAGGGTGTGATAAAAATTAAATCGATTACAATTAAATAGCTCTCCTGAAAACAATCAACACGTCTTTTCTATCTTTCGTTTGGAAGCGCAATCCTTGATAGTCAACAATGTCATTTTTTGCAAATGTATCGTCATCTGGCGCGAATCGAGAAAAAATTTCAAATGAAACTTACATATTCTTTGATGGAGAATATGAATCTGCAATAGTAAGTATAGGTTTCCATTTGAAGTTTTAGAGTTCCCCCCTTCCGTCTCTAGGGGTTGGGGTGTGAGGTAAATTTTCGCGGAGTCGCTTTTCCCTTTCGGAAAAGTTTTATTACAGATTTTTTTTCGTTGGATGCGTATTTCTTGAGATATTTCGATGTCTCAAGATAAAAAAAACACATTGCATATTAATCAGATGAAGGTTGTAGATATGAGAATCGTGAGAAATATAAAAGCTAGATAAAATACCGCGATTGCACAAAACAAACAACTTCATAGCAATAAGAATTATTTACACACTAAATCTTTTGATCTTACTTCATTCACATCAAAAATAAACTCTTATGTACATTTCTAACTTTGTCTATAATCTATAAGTAGGAACATTTTTAATTTAAAGTATAGTATCAGTTTGTTATATGTAAAAATGATTTGGTACAAAAATCGTTCTAATTTATTATTGAAATGATATTTGATAATGATAAATTGTCATCAACTGAAAAATTGTAAAAATTGATAGAATTATAAATAATTTCAAACTTCAATAAGGCCGATGGGTGAACCGATAAACATAGGCGATTTTGCGTGAAGAAATATCTGTTTTTTCAACCGTTCAAACAAAAATAATTGTTCAGATGCTTCAGAATTTATTTATATCACATAACAAAGTGGACGCAGCAAAAAATTATTCAGTACCTAGTCTATATGTTATTTTTTTCGTAAAATCGACTAGCCTTATCAGTTTTGCTGCAGCTCGAATATGTAAAAAAATTACTTGAATAATTACAAAATCAGATTATTTTTCATGAAAAATCATCCATCGTGCCCAACGGCCATAAACAAATATTTTCAGATTTTGTCGTCAGCTTTGACGATGAAACCAAATGATGTCTTTAGCAGTTCATTATTAAAAATATAAACTTTTTTGTTTAAAATTGAGAAGTTATTTTGCTTGATGAACAAAGACATCAAATACTATATACTACTATATACTATATTTTTTTTGCAAGAAATTATATCGCTCAAAAGAGATATGCCCTCCACTCTGCCAGTTTTGGATTTCAAATTCTAGAAAACATGTTTCTGAATACCTTCAAACTTCTACTTTAAGGATCGAAGATGATAAGTCTGATCGGAATATTAATTTGACAATGAAAATTCAGTAAAACGCACGCTTTTCCGAAAACCCGCTATCCTTAATTAGCCAATTAATATTTCACAAAACATTAGCTGCGAAAAGTTCGAATAGGGATCATTTCAAATGATTCTTGCGCCCTACAAATGGAGTCCTCTGGACTTTTTACTTACATCCTAACCGGAACCAACAATCCAAGCAAAATTGTTAAAAAATCTTTTCAATTTTCACTGTAGTATCAATTAACAATATACGCAACAGTTTGATAGGGCTCAGGGTTTTAGAATTCCATTGTATCGTCTACCGAAACGTTTTAAGCAAAAAAATTGCTGTATATATTTAGTTTCAGTAAATGGCCTTTTTTTGTCTAATTTGATTGGACTACACGTTTTCAGAAATTAAAAAAACGTTACAATTGTAGGTCATTTAATATTTGTTTATGGTGCCATGCGAGTATTTTCCATAACAAATACGAATCGCAGTTTGCAATGATGCTAAATGTTTTTTTTCAAACTTCACGCTCGCCCTCTATTTAATTCAGTCTGTACCCAAAACGTTTCTCTCCGTCCTCCTACTTTTTTAGTCCTTCGTCAAAAAGTTCATCATCAGAGGAATAAAGTAATTTATGACAACTGATTACTTTACCTCTATTCGTTTACAAGAGCATGGTTTCCGCAATCATTGAAAAAAACCAATTGAAAATTTAAATGTGTGAAAACTTCACCCATGTGCGAATTTCCCATCGGCCCAATGCAATATCAGCCCAACTTTCTTGAAGTTCAACGTACACCGAAAATACATTATGGGCCAAATGTTGGCACGGCCTATTGGCGCAATATATGCTACCACTTTTTTGCGAGTACGTATTGGAAATCCAATATTTCACCACGAAAAAAGTACCTACTGGATCAAATGCTTATCATACTTTTTTCATAATGGATGTTACTCATTTAAGAAAGACTTCCCTTAGCTCACCCGACGCGAGGAACGGGCTATGTTTGGGAAAAGTTTTAGACAATATTGGTCAACTTCTGACTTTCAATGTTGGCTGTTCATAGGTTGAGCTAGTCATTTTTTCATTGTGACACGACTTTCAATGAAAAAGTGACACCTTGGAACTAAGTGTGAATGTATAGGTCTGGTTCACTCCCGACCCTATCATTTTCAAGGAAAGTTCAGAGAATACATATGCGGCCCTGCGGTAGCTTGTAGCTTTTGTCAATAAAGAGATAATGTCTAGTCTATATATAAGTCAAACCTATGCAATATACCTGTATTATCAGTGCTCTTTCAAGAAACTCTTCAAAAATTAGTTCTCAGTCTCCAGCAAAATGAGAATTTTTATTTGTACTATGCTCTTCACATTGATGATATTTATTAGGCTTGTTCGTAAGTAGAATATAACATAACACTGATTCAATCATATATTGAAATATTTTCTATCCATATACCGACTATATTAAAGAATTTGTTTCCCGTACAAGCGTTTAAACATATTCATATTCGCAGTCCACTCTGAAAATTTTGGAGCATATGTTCCTATCATTGTACTATTTCAAATTTGCTGCGTGATTATATATTTGCAAGAAATATTGACTTACTGATTGCTATAAAATCATTTTTTATAAATTAATTGTTATCATTTGTCATAAAATCAATTTATATCCAGGAATGTTGCTTTTTACTTTGTTTTCATAAAAAAGTAGTTCAACTGTTTTCTAGCGGGAAGCTTTAGCAAATATATACTGAAAAATCGCCGCAAAGAATTCTGCTACCGTAGCAAAAATTGCTGATGTGTAAACAGACTCATTGTAATACAACCCTGTAACTGGTTATGACACTTGAGTCAGCTCTAAATAAACTCAAATCGAACAACATCTCTAATTTGAACACGAAGACCATTAAATTCGCGCAAACAGCACTCACTGATATTGATTTATTAACTCCCCTTGTAGATATAATATTTCGATGAATACACATCAGATAAGAAAAAAAAAATAATTGAAGAAATTGGAACGCAATTTCTCACATTTTATCAGCAAAAATGTTTCGTTTTGTATTTTTAAAAAATAATAAAAGACAACTTCTTTGAAAGTGCGTCCTCGCGAATTTTTGTTTTTGGCCTTAAACTGTTCGTGGGATATCAGACCGCTATAATCAATTAAAAATCCCTTATGCAAAGACCTTTTAACTGAGGTTAGTTCAGCCGCGCTGTTACTGCTTTATTAAATTATTGAGAAAAAACAAATATGCTTTTAGAAAACTCACATTCGTAATTGTCTAATGTATTCTGGTCTTCAAATTTGAATTTTTTCTACATAAAGCACTTTTTACTGCATTTTTTTAATGAATGAAGGAAGATATTATATATTCCTCAAATTTACGTTGTTTTCGAAAAATATTATATTTTTACTATTTTTAATGACAAATCATGACAGGTTATTCAAAAATAAGACTTATAGTAAATGTGAAATCTGTTTTTTTTTGTTTTCCTTTTTCATTATGAATTACGAAAATATGGTATGATAACAATTCGAGGTTACTTGAAGAGGTGGATCAACCTTATTTGTTCAATACTCGTAAACATGTCAGTACACAGTGATAACACTGACCTACATGATTCGGTTTCCTGAATATTCTTGGTGACTTTTGATAGATTTTTGGGCCCCGATTCCGAATCCGGCGACAAAAATGCTCCATCCCGCCAAGTTTTTGAGGAAAACAGGGTTCAATGGTCGAAAAAACGCGTTTCTGGCTACATTTGAGTGTCTGTAAAAAATGGAAGGAAGTTGGTAGAACCTTCTACTTTATTCATATGCAGTAGGCCGTGCTTCTCTCTTCTATGTAGAATGCACAAGCTACAGTCCGCAACTAAAAAAATCAGTTACCAACGGCTCTACATTCAAATTTCCTACTTGTTCTTATCTGAGGATATAGTCTGAGATTCAATCAAGCCTTCTTTCAATCACAAGTGAGAAGGTCTTTCCTCTTATTTTTTACAGATACTCAAGTAAATCCAAAAATGTGTTTTTTCGATCTTTTAACCCCGTTCCTCTCAAAAGCTAACTGCGTCATACTAGATGTGCAAATTGAGGTAGAGCGTAGAATCGGTAACAAAGACACAAATAGAACATTGCACTTGCTTATGAATCTCCTTTGAAATAGATCAGTCTATCGTGAACGCACTAGAATTTATTTTACATCACTTAGCAAAAAGCAGCTGACAGCGGTGAATCGCCATTTTGCTCCAGTTTAACGGAGTCACATGACGGTGGATTGCGTCAGCGTCGTTACTCTCGCTAATTTTAGCATAAAAATTAAGGCGTAAGAAGACGAGAGATTACGCAGGGAAGTTCAAAATCACGAAATTATCTCTGCTTCATGTGAAGTTTAGCCGGCAAAGTTAATTTTTGTTGCAGCGAATCTTTCACATGGAATCGATGTAAACTTTATCCTTTGGTTTTTCTGTACTGCGACACTTGCATACAAGTAGCAGTTGCCTGTACGCAAGTGTATCGTATGCTTTTTTTTGCAAAAGCTGCCCAAGAAAATTATTTAGCACTGTTTTACACTTTTTACCGAATTTCCGATCCTGTGCAAAGCTACCTTTCTAAAGTGCGTATAGTATATACGTCTATTGCGTCGATTCGCAAAATAGAAGTGCCTCAAGGTGCGCATCCTCCAATATCATTATCGCTCAGTATGCTGGATTGAAGCACTTTGCAGCTTGCACCTTAAAATCAGATATAATTTTTTTTTTAAATTTTCATCAATATTCACATGAACGATGAAAAATTTAAAGACACCATATATTTTAAGAATCAGTGGATGTTTTATCAACTGATACGAATGTACGATCTTGTCAAATTTTGATTTAAAAAATAGTATGTGTAAAAAGTGCGCATAGGTGTCACACAATATACTATTTTTCACGCAAATGTTTGCTGATTGAAAAACCTTGGAGGAACTTTGGGTTTCGTTAAAAAAATTCGTTAATGAAAAATACCTATATTTCTTTTTACAGAATCAAGTAATCCAGTCCCTGTCGAAGTTATACGTGGCGGAATACGTTATGGATTACGCGTTGGTGAAACGATTTATCCTGACGGAACATATTTTCTCCATGGTACACGTAATATTAACTAGACTTGCTCGAATGCTTCGAATATATAATTTTTTTGGTCTACTAAAAAATGGTTGGGATTCAGTAATGAAATTCAAAATTTAATTTCTTCGACAATTATTAGTGAACCCACAATTTAGTATAACTTAGTAGTTCTGAGTTAATGAATTTCTTAATGTTTAAAATCATTATCAACTATATTTTTATCATATGATTAGGTCAGCAACTGGAATTTCTAACACCGCAAGTCCAGCTTCTTGATGGTGATACAGTCAGCCGTGATGGAGCTCATATTGGAAGACGCAATTATGGGGTGATTTATAGATTAAATCCATCTGGTTTCTACGGTAATTTGAAAACTTAAAGACAATCCAAAACAAATATTTGCGAACTTTGCTTAAAACTTCACGTCATTTTCCTAATTTTTGAAGTAAAATTCTGACTTTTGAAATTATTTTATTAGTGAAGTGCTCAAATATTACTATTTCATGAGTCAATCAGTCAACTACTAATTCAATGAAAATTTCCTCTAATTCAGCTATAATGGACGGTGTGCCAGTGGTATTTGAACCTCATAATGGTGACATACTAATACGCAATGGACATCGCTTTGCAATATATGAGGGCGAGTGGCGCGGATATCTTCCTGATTGGCAGATTCGGATGTAGACACATGCACTTCCTCGTCCAGCGGGTAATTGAAAAACTGAAATACAATCTAAAACAAATTGAGATGTACACACGCAGAATGAGAACGAAATCCGTCTCAGGCCAAAAATAGTGCTTATTAACACCCCTCCTTGCCCTTTCCAAGGCTTTTAACTTTTCTTAAATATTATTAAGATATAATAGTTTCGGGCCAATGTCAAATTTTAGGGGTGCAGTGGAAAAAAATCACAATATATTTTTTTAACACCACTAATTCAGACTTACCTTCTCAGTAGTTTTAAAGTATATAATTGTTAATGATTAGAATAATAAACTTGATATTGTTTCTTACAGAATCAAGTGAAGAACATACAGCAACTAAAATAATGATGACGTCGCAAACGAAAATTGACGAAAAATAAAAAACTAAGAAACAATGTTAAACCGATTTAATAAATGAAATGATTAAGCATAGACACGAATTCTTTCTTGACAATCACATCATTATTAAAATTTCAAGGACACGAATCAACGAAAGATCTCGACTGTCAATCTTGCATACCTTATAGGATTCACAATTCAAAATTCTTCAATTCAAAATTGCCAAACATCAAATGCTTCCATTAGAGCCTCCACTGGTCACATAAGGATTATTTTCAGAATGAGTTTCAATTATTTTGCATTGTTATGTGTAGGATTGAAGCGGGAAAGGCTAAACGGTGCTAAGTCTAATCAAACAAATTACAATAATCTACAACCGATTGAGTAAATTATTTGTACATTCTCATGTCAATGAAAAGGTATTGGTTTTATGTGAAAATTGACTTTCGCAGATTTCTTCAAATCTCTACGTTTTTGGAGTCACTGATAACGAAAAATTGTCATCGTCGTTGTCATCCTTATAATTGTTGTTGTTGTTGCCTGTAAACACGATAACTTTCGAAGGAATTGTCCGATTGAATTTTCCTTTGGATTGGTGGTGAAACGTTACAAGGCGTCGTATAGAAACGTAGCATAGTCTGCTAGACTGCTGTAAACATTGAATATTATTGTTCATTTTTACAATGGTTAGAAATTGTTGTGTATTCAATTGTAAAAATACACACAAAAATAGTACGTGTGAATTTTACAAATTTCCTGAACATGCTTACAAAAAAAAATCAAAAGAAAATGTGGACTGCTACTGTACAGCGAGTTCAGTAAGATACCCTAACCAAACTATAGTTAATGAAAAGCGTGCACTTGGAAGGTATCTATAAATATAGATAATTTGAGTGTATTGCTATTGTAGTATATTGTTGATAATTATTTATTTTTAGACACGAACGATTTTTAAAACGAAGAATGTCAAACCAAATAACGAAAACAAATGCGAAAAAGGCTCATGTTGTTTTGGTGCAACAACATTACGTTAACTGCAACGAAAATTTTAAGCAACAACATCAAGTTAATTACGACGGAAATTTGGAACAACAAGAAGAAATTAGTAATGAAAATTATGAATTTGATGAAAGCGCTTTTGAGAATAAAACTGCAGATGTCACGTAGAAATGTTTGATTTAGAGAACGTTAAAACTAACTCATTCACTTGTATTAAGTACATTTACTGTGACAAAACTTGTTGTGACGTGGAGATTCGAACAGATTTAACGCATTGAAATACATTTGAAATTGAAACAAAAAAAGTAAAAACCCAATATGTAGGTAAACCTTCAAAAAGTTATTCTGACAAAGAAGTTACGTGTAATTTAGGAGACGAACACAAAAACGAGTAAACGAGACGACAATTTCGAGAATATTTTTTTCAATATTGCATCATTTATCTTCTACTACAGCAAACTTAGTGTTTTGTCCTAACAAGGAAATGCTGCAAAGTACAATGCCAGATTGTTTCAAGCCAGAATATGCAAACACTCGAGTTATAATTGATTGCACTGAGTTTAAAACTGAGATTCCTAGTGGTGTAAGTAATATAGTATTAACTTACTCTCATTATGTAAAAGGATTTACAGCAAAAATTCTCATTGGAATAACTCCATCAGGACTCATTATACCAGAACACTTTTTCTCAAGTATTGACGACGTATTACACATGGTCTGTGTATTGGTCAATCTGCAGCCTCCAATAATTTCAGGAATCGAAATCAGATAATAAGAACCTTTTGTTAAATAATTCAATAATTTATTTTTTTAATTACATTATTTCAACATTGTTTGGTTTTCAATACCTTGTATTTTGTTAATACCTTTACATCGTTTGAGGTTGTGTATTTGTTTTATCACTTGAATAAAATTATTTACAACAAAAAAATTTGAAAATTTTTCTAACACATAATAATTTAAATAGAATAATTATCTACTTTTTACTGTATTAAGGAGAAATGTTGTATTTAACATTAGAAACATTTTTATCTAAAAACTTATAAAAACAAACTTATAACTAAGATCAATAATCTTTAAAATACATTTTAAATTCGGTTTGAAGTATCCTTTCCTGAAGAAATTTTTTTTCTTGTACTGCATTTTTTATTATTCTTAACTGTAATGCCGGTAAATAATGACTAGAATAAAATTCTTCGCTTCTAACAGTGACTTCTCGTAAAAATGCTTCATCACGTTGAACTTGAACGCAGCAACATCCATTTTTAACAGGTATGTAAAGAAACAGGTCACAAGTACATAGGCCACTTGCATACATTTGTACTTGACACTGAGTGTAGTACGCAGTACTTTTTTTTTAATTCGACTTCTGCATCACTAAATTGTAAATATTTAACATTGCAAAGTTTATTTTCATAGTCTACAAATGCCACTTCTTCACAGCTACTTGGACCCTTAAACTCAACAATTTTACAGATACAATCATCTTCTACAACGAATCCATCGAGGCTTGCGCAATACCGTGGTTGCTCCTCGCTCACTAAAACTTCAAATTTCATAACTTGCACTCCATAGAGTTTCTCATACATCTACTTAGCTTCTTTTTCGTTTTTTGTACCATACAGAGTTGATTTACTTTCAATGTTTTTTGGATTTAGCATATCCATAACTAGAGATTCTCCAGTCTTCTTCTTTCTAATTTTAATAGTGTGTGCATCTTGACTGGCACTTATTCTCAGTTGTCTAGCTGTAAACCATTTGCTACAATTAGATTGTTCTAAAGTATCACAACATGAACTAAGAATATTTTTTCTGTCCATCGCAATATTATTTAAATAAAACTGTTTATCAGTTCCACTAATTTTGTAATTACTTTTATCAAAAGGATGATCCATTAAAAACATAAATACTTTATTCACAAATGCTCCACAATTTCCTGCACATGAATGAATTTCAACTTTATCTAGAAGACTATTGACACAGTTCTTTATTTCAAAATCTGTTTCACTTCGTTGAGCTGCCGGTCACATTAATTTTAAAGATGCATTTCTTTTTTACTCTGACATTTTTACTTTCACTTGTTTAACTGCAACATTTTCTGTAGATGGATACATTTCGTAGAAGAATTTTTTTTTGAAATAAACTTTTCGAGCAAATTTTATGGCAGATACGTAACCCCAACATTGCTCGTGATCTGATTTTGTGAAGCTTTCCACGTGATTAATGTAGTATATCAAGGTAGCAATGTGTTTGCACTTTTCACATTTATTATATACACATCTGCAAAATACACTCGTAACTTCTCTTTTCAAATTGATCTGTAATAGGATTATTATACGATTAATTCAATTATAAAATTTAAAAAGAATGAAATAATTGAACATTTCAAAATGTTTACTTACAATCAACTTTGTAGACTATGGTGCTGAAGATACTGATGCTTGTCTGATTACATTAGCAGAGATTGTGTGGTAATTTACATTAATTTTATGCTTTTCTTGCACATTTCTAGCATGCCCAGCTTTTACTAGAGCTTTCCCTTTTGACATGATTTCAGGTTGAAATTGAATTTGATGGGAAATCTTCAGAAATCCAGTTTTAAGTACGATATTCATAATTGAACTCAAAAAAGTTTACATTCATATTACATTTTGAACAATTTTCAATATGATATGACAAATTGAAAATTATAAAAGTATAAAAACATCAATATATTGTGCAACTTTTCATTTTGTGAGCAAATACTTATTACTTGGTCTAACATTTACATTTTCATAACCTACAATGACGCAGTGAAAATTAATAGTTACACAAGAAAATTTTACTCACCTTCAGTTTTCTACTTCCGAAGCACTTAAAACTAATACTGCAGTCTACTTTAAACTTATTACTTCTATTTAAATGAGCTTTTATTGAGAATCGTATAAAAACTAAATCTTTAGATCTTTATCAATGTTATTCGTACGACGCTTGTGAACGCTTTTACCGGGAGAGGCGCTACCTGTCTTTCTGCAGTGGGCCAATACGAGGGGAGGCTTTCTAAACTGCAGAGACAAGAGTCTTCTTTTTAATTGGGGGTCTGATCCTTTCATTCTCGGTCTGAGAACTGTTTTCCGCCAAATATCAAGTTAAGAAAGACAATGGTATTTGGTGCAGCAAAAAAAAGATTTTAGCTGAGTCTAAAATTCCCAACATGAAATATATTCACGTATCATCAAAACAAAACATTATAAATGATCAATTTATAATATAAAGACATAAATAGTTATAGTTTGATAGAGACGATACAGTTTACCAATTCTGCTCTTAATTTCTACCGCTAGCCGTCGCACGGAAGACCAAAAAGGAACGAACGTCTCCTTCTTTTTCCTTCCTCGAAATAGAGCGAGCAAGACTTTTATTTAAGGCGCTATTCATTGATTAATAATTAGCTCTAGTCTCTTTGTGTTCGCGGAACATACACGAAACACACGCGAACACCAGCACTTTTCGAATTTGCTTTTATGAGAAATAGAAAATATATTCATTTCCGATGAAAGTGAATTATAGTCGTTACGAGAAGTTTTCCCCTTTTCGTTTGGATACCTCTGGTCTAATTAATCGATTTCGGCAGCTCACTCCCGTTAAAAAGGAACGCTTGTCTAGTCCTGAATTTTTATAATTATAAAAACAGTATTTTTCCCAAAGGAAAATTTTTCTGCTTTTTTCATAATTATAAAAATTTAGGACCAGATAAACTTCCTTAGTGCTTTTTATCTAGTTTCCCAAATTTTTAGCTTGATATTGCGTTTCGTATAAACGTAAGTTGGTTTAAAAAAAAATGTGAATAATTTTGTTTGAGATTAAGCTCACATCGCCCTTAGAGTCTTGGTACTTCGGTATTGCATCATTGCCGAGCAAACACGTGGCACTGTTTTCACGTCTCCGCGTGCTTATGCTGTCAGGCAGTAAATACAGCAGTCAACTCGAACGGCAGAGAGAGAGGCGAACTTATGGTAGGAGGGCCTAAAAAGAGAAGAAGAGAGAGAGAGCGTAAGCATGGTCCGATCAAATCACATTGACTCATTGTGACCGTCTACTCTATCATGGCTGTGCGCAAGAGACAGACAGCGCTACGTAGGTCTCTTGGCGGAAGGAGGACCGAGCATTGTTCTTGTGTGTGCAGGCGTATGCCTCCCATTGACATGGCGTACAAGTGCACCTTGGTGTGCGCGTGCACTCATGGTGTACGCTCACTTACGCGAATGTACCCCTGCATTTTCGGGAAGGTAATTTTCCGTTACATTTAGGTAACGTTCCTTCTAAAGACTATTCTGAACTTTGTTTCGTATCGAGGGTCTGAGTTAATTTAGTAAGGAATAATATTTCACACCACATTAACTCAATTAAAAATTTTATTAACAATGAGACTCAAAAAAATGTCGTAAAGAAAAATTGTTGATCTCAAAAAAGTCTACAATTTTGCTCGAAACTATTTTTTTTCTGAGACGCTTAGTTTCTGTTTTAATCGTGAAAAGTAACATAAAAAATTTGAATTTTTGGAAAAACGACAGAAGATATAACGAAATGCCTAATGACAATATTTGTTACAGAAAAAAGCTCTACAAATTTCGCTATTGTCCATTTTCTCATAAGATGGGTAGTTTTTGTTTTAATTGTCACGTCCCGAGCAAAAAGGCGAGGGTAGTTTGGGAAAATGAGAAAGAGAGACCAGTGTTGCTGATTACATCAGGTTGGTAAGGCCTGACAAATTATTTGTTTGTGGGATCGTTGTCACTAGCATTCCTATGGAAATTGTATTACTACAGTGTTTGAAATAAATGAGGTGTAATTCAAATTTTAGTGTGCATTAAGACGGAGAATAGATATTTAGTCAAATAACATATAAACTTACGCTTACCTTCCTATTCCAGAAAGGGCAAGACAGGTTGATTTGTCGATTGTATCTTCGGTACGTTGTAGAGCAGCGACGGAACTCTACCGGATGTATGTATGAATTTTCTTTGAAGTGATTTAATTGGTGTAGTGAAAAGTGATGCACGATCACTGTTCATTAATAGAGCGATAAGCGGTCCTAAACAGCTATCGAATCCACTCTTGAGTTCTTTTTCACGAACGTATAACACTTCGGACTTCATTTGGAAAACGACTCATACAGCAAACGAAAGCCTCAGCCGAAAGGGCTCTAGTTCACATTCGATGATTCGTTACTTGGTTCACGAAAAGTTAGAAGTACGAGACTTGTTCAAAACGGTTCGTAATTCGCGGATTAAGTTGAGAGCGTGACTGCTTGTAATGTAAAGACAACCACTAGAGGTGATTCTGGGGTTTATATAAGATGGGTTCTCCATGCTAAGGATAGGGACGATGGGTTTATACCAAAAGTCGCGTACCGTGCAAAAGTGGGTTCTGTCACGTACTTCACGAGAAACACGAGCAACTTTTAATATTGAGTTTCAAATGACTCCCGCGGGAGACTAATAGCTTTCGTTCACGACAAAACTTGTCTGAAATATAATCGTCTTCCTCGTTGATGTTATATGGATGTTCACGAACGATCTTGATTGCGCTTTGAATGATTCATGTGGATGACTAATATGTGGGATCCCTCGGCCATCGCTCTCGGCAGCCGGTCATCGCTTCTCTTGTTCTTTCAGGAATATAAATTCTTTCATGCTAAACCTAGCTATGGCCAACGTATTTAGACAGACGCTCTTGGTTACAGCATGGCCTGACTATGTACATGTTGTTTCACTTACGCATTTCATGTTGTACATTATCAGGTGACTGATATGTGGAACGCATCATTAGAATTATTACAATAGTTTGAACATATGTATGTACTTATAATCCATGTATTTAGATTTCACTTTGAAATTGTTATTGTTTAAGGCATTAGGTTTACAAGTACATTCATATGATAGTAGGTATGAGTATGATTATCTTATATCAGTAGAATTCTTAGTTGGGTTCTTTCATTAACCGAGCTTCGTTAAGTTATTGGTACCCACCGAGTCTTTTATCTACCCATGGTTATTTATTTTTTGTAAGCTTGCGCTCTCTGCTTTACCGTTAGTAGTGTAATTACCATGAGTAGACACACGGGTGAGTGAATGCGGTTAGCGTGCCTGATTAAAAATGAGTAATTATCACTTGTTTGTCTCGAAGTAGGTTGGATAGCCTCTCGTTAGTCGTTGTAACAAATATTTTAGAAGTCACGGATGTAACATAATCGTGAAGAAATCCTATTGAAAATTAGAAATTAAAATTTATAGAAAAACGATGCAAGATACAATAAAATGTTTAACGGCAACATTTTTCACCTAAGACCGAAATTCTGTTAATTTATTAGGCTTTGCTACCATTGTGAGCTGCTTGAGAACCAATCTACAGGGTTTGATTGAAAAGTAATGAGCCTTCCCGCGCGGAGCGTCTGCCAAGCGATCAACCGAATCGGCTGGTG
>JAUMHM010000079.1:23730118-23747742 GCA_032362435.1 Melikaiella ostensackeni
ACCTTTCACTTTGAAATCAGCAGACTGCTCTCAGACACGACTCTTCTCACCGACACCGAAAAATGACCTTCTAACTCTTCTCCCTTGGAAATTCGAAGCGGGGGTCAAACTCCAAGAGGGCACTTTCGGAACGTTAGGAAAATATTTATTGATTCGCTGTTTTTTTTTCTTCCCTCTATACTATCGAAACCATGTGTACGAGAGCGACGATGTCAACGGAGCAGCAACAGTTAACACCACGTCGCCCAAAAGAGTCAGGGCTGTTCTACCACAGGACAGAAAGAGAGGGAATGACTACGCAAACGACCTGTCTTTTTCCGTCTCATTAGCCCTCAAGCACATTCCGCTATATTGGTCGAGGAAGGAGGTAGCGCCATACACGTTGCGCCAGAAAGAGGCCCGAGTAACTTGGTCTCTGTCCGGCCCATAAACCTTACGTAAAAGACGCCATGTTCTGTGGAATGGAAGCGAACACCGATTACGGCATACAAGGAAAAAGACCAATCCACTAATCATAAGCTTCCTCCACCTTTCTCAAAGTTCATCTACCGGAAGCCCTGGAGAGGGTAGATGACGTCAGGATTTGGTGAAATTGTTTACGAAATTAACCCTGTCACGAATTCCTATTTAAGGGCTCTGAGTGTAGAAAGGACAAAAACAAAAAAATCACTCAGACCCTTGGGGTTCTTTCATTAACTATGTTCTTTTACATGTTTGCCGCTAGAAATATCGGTACGCTTTCCTCCAAGATGGCGATCACGGTTGGACTAGGATGCTGCGATTGGCGGATGACACAGACCCGGGCGACTGGGACACGCTCATTGGTTCGAATCAACTACAGCCACGAGCGAACCTGGACACTTTTCGCGCGCGAGATGTCACTCTCGGTCCGAACGTTAGGTAGAAAACCTCGAAGTCACCTATTGTTCGTACTGCCATAGATATTTGGAATTTTATTAGAAATTTTGACTGTAATATTTGACATAGAGGAAATATCAATTTTTAAGATTAGTAAGGTATATTAAATTGTCTATTTTCGAGCGGATGGTTTTGGCGAATAGAGTAAGTTTGAGACACATGTGATACCGCCAGAACACTCAGCTAGTTTCCTAAGTGCTTTCTGTGCATTTTCTCTTTTTTTCCGGTGTGTCTTTTTCAGGCTAGTCTCGCGGAATTGCAATGTTCAAAATTTGTTGTTTGATCTCTCGCAAACGAATTTCGGGAATTTTTGAAAGATAGGTGTAGCCTTTTTCTTTTCTTCTACTTTCCGTTAAAGTTTTGTACGGGTTCCGTTGATTTTACAAAATGGAGGCTATGAGCCCTTCCGACTCATAACCTTAACTTGAGACACGTGGTCGACATTTAGATTGTAAATTATGGTAAATGGGGTCGACTGCGTGCCATAAAATGGCAAGATTGAGAACTTTGTATTTTTTCCAGATTCCGCTTTAATACTTCTCAGTTTCTCAGGATTTAGTTTTTCAATTGTAATTTTACACTCATTCTAATCTGTTTCTTTCTCCGAAAATTTTAATAAAGAATTGTTCTCGTTCTTATCTTGAAATATGGCCTCAATTCTATTTGTGGTCAGGTGAATCTTCACCTTAAACCAATATTTATTTGATTCAATTTAAAAATTATTGGAATTTAGTAAGAGTCGTTAAGTGTAACTTAGAAATCTGTAATTAGCAAGAATATCGTAATGAATTTGACTACTGCTAGTGGCTCCTGTGACTTGTCACAAAAATAATTTTAGTCAAACCCCTAACCCTTTCCGACATCTCGTGTGTAAGAGAAGGCACCCCTTTGACCGATAACACAAATAATGTTGGTCAAACCCCTCCAACTTTCCAATATCTCTTTTGGGCGGGGAGGCGCCCCTGTAACTGGTCCCAGAAAAAATTTTAGTCAAACCTCTAATCCTTATCAACATCTCGTGGCGGGGCGAGGAGGCACCCCTGTGACCGGTTACAGAAATGATGTTGGTCAAACCCCTACCCTTTTTCAACATCTCGTGTGGGCGGGAAGGCACCCGTGTGACTTGTCGCAGAAATAATATTGATCAAACTCCTACTCCTTTCTAACGTCTCGTGGGGGCGGAAAGGCACCCCTGTGACTGGTCACAGAAATGATTTCGGTCAAATCCCTACTCCTTTCCAACGTTTCTTGGGGGCGGGAAGGTGGCACCCGTGTGACTAGTTACAGGAATAATATTGGTCTAACCCCTTTTGAACGTCTCGTGGCGGGGTATGAAGGCAACCCTGTGACTTGTCACAAAAAAAGGTTGGGAAAACCCGTACCCATTTCTAATATCTCATGGCGGCGGAAAGGCACCCGTGTGACAGTTTTCAGAAATAATAGCGGTCAAACCTCTACCCCTTCCAAGCGTCTAGTGGGAGGCGGGAGGGCACCTGTGTGACTTGTCACAGAAATAATTTTGGTCAAACTTCTAACCCTTTCTAACGTTTCATGAAGGGAGCGGGAAAGCAGTTTTGTGACTGGTCACACGAATAATTTTAGTCAAACTCCTCATCCTTTCTAACATCTCGTGGGAGTGGGAAGGCACCCCTGTGACTCGTCACAGAAATGATGTTGGTCAAACTCGTACCCCTATCCAACGTCTCGTGGGGTCGGGGATGCACCCCCGTGTCTGGTCACAGAAATAATTTTGGTCGAACCCGTACCCTCCTCCAACGTCTTGTGGGGGCGCAAAGGGTCCCCCGTGACTGGTCACAGAAATAATGTTCGTTAAACTCCTACCCATTTTCAACGTCTCGTGGGTTAGGAAAGGCACTCCTGTGGCTGATCACAGAAATAATTTTAGTCAAATACCTAACCCTGTCCAACATCTCGTGGGCGGGAAGGCACCCGTGTGACTGGTTATAGAAATAACATCAATCAAACCCCTGTCCTTTTCCAATGTCTCTTAGAGGAAGCGGGAAAGAACCCTTGTGACTGGTCACAGAAATAATTCCAGTCAAACTCCTAACCTTTCTAATATCTCGAGGAGGCGAAAAGGCACCCGTGTGACTGGTTACAGAAATAATATTAGTCAAATCCCTACCCTTTTACAACGTCTAGTAGAGGGGATGGGAATTCACCCCTGTGACCGGTCACAGAAATAATTTTGGTCAAACCCCTGCCCTCTTCCAACGTTTCGAGGAGGGAGCGGGAAAGGACCCTTGTGACTGGTTATATAAATAATGTTGGTTGACCCTCCCCCCTTTCCAACGTCTCACGACGGGGCGAGGAGGCATTCCTGGGACTAGTCACAGAAATAATGTTGGTCAAACCCCTCCCCTTTTCCAACATCTCATGGCGGCGGGAAGGCACCCGTGTGACTGGTTACAGAAATAATATTGGTCATCCCCTACCCCTTTCAAGTGTCTCGTGGGAGGTGAGAACGCACCACTGTGACTGGTCCTAGAAATAATGTTGGTTAAACACTCGCCCTTTTCCAACATCTAGTGGGGGCGGGGGAACACCCATGTGACTGGTTACAGAAATAACATCGATCAAACCCTGCCCGTTTCCAACGTCTCATGGAGGGAGCAGGAAAGCAACCTTGTGACTGGTCACAGAAATAATTTTAGTCAAATTCCTGAACCTTTCCAACATCTCGAGGGGGCGGGAAGGCACCCCTGTGACTTGTCACAGAAATAATGTTGGTTAAACTCTTACCCCTTTCCAACGTCTACGCTCACCGTATTTTCATTCTAAAAAATGCGAAGATTATTTTTCTTCTTGCAAACATGATCTTCATTAGTTTCGACCCTGAAAATTATATTTTCAGGTATTTGCATGACTGTAAACGTGATTCGTTCTTATTTTGTATTTCACTTTTCGTGAATGACAGCCGGAAAAATTGTTGGTTGCCAGCGTCAGCTATGTAGACTCCACCCAAAGGTAATTCAGACGCGTCGTGTACCGCTTCCTCAAATGGATCAAGTTATTTAAGTGATTTGTAGTAATGTTTTGAAAGAATTCTCGAATTTTAAAGACCTTGATTGACAGAGCGACGAATAAAAAGGTAAACCCATGAACATAATGCAAAGTTTCACAATATACGATATGAAGCTAAAACTCGAGAAGTAAAAACAAGTTGAGATCGGCGTCAATAAGCGAGATGAAATTGACGTTTACGGGGGGAGGGGGTTAAGGAACTGTAATTGAAAATTTCCAATAAGTGCGTCGGCTTTGAAGCTCAATGTGGTACTAGAAGTGAAAAGGCACAATACACAGAAGGGATACGTTTTCGACCGTCGGGTGGATGAATGAGCGCTTATGAGACATGTCCGAGATAGATTTACGACTTAATTCATCAGGACGTAGATGGCTGATGGAGTGATCCGCCTGACCCTAGAATGAGATAATATTTCACGTGAATACACTACACGTATAACTGAAGAAAATATTCTTCACACCTTTCCCCTATATTGCTGTACAGAAATTTAAAAAATTGGTCCTCTTACAAGGGGCGACCATCAATTGTGAATTTCAGTTTCGGTTCATAAAGTCTTTAATGGAAGCTTATCACCTGTATATTAATTTGCAAAAGCATCAGTGTACGCTTTTACGCCGTTTTCAAGGAAATGGACTTCGAAATATTCCCCAGATGTCAAATAGTGTTTGGCGATGAACACTTCCGATCGACCGGCAGCTCAGGATGTAGCGCTTCCGCTTCATATCCGGAAAGTTGCGTGTTCGGTTCTCGCTGCCTGCACTTTTCTTATTTATTTTTCTTCATTTATACAAAATGTTTTCAAATATAACCTCCTTCAATAATCTTCGAAAGTAATGCAATTAATAATTTTTCAATGCGTTTTTTCTATGGAAGAACGGACTTTCTTAACTTTATCATGTTTTTCGCGAAGAAATTTATTTTCTATAAATGTTAAATATTTTTTTAATAATGTTCACCAATTATATTTGAAATTGGAAGTATGAACGAGTTTTCAAGGACGAAAATTGTATTTTTATCAGAATTTCCAAGCAGAACAGTGACTCATCAAAGAAATATTTGCTTCGTAGACGAACATTTTTTTTCAAATTTTTTCATGCAAATAACTCCAAATAAAATCCAATATTGAAAATATCATTTAATTGTGTATGAATATTTTTTTTTTTTATGAGTCACTGTTCTGTTTGAAAATTTGAACTAAAAATACAATTTTTCGCTTGAAACACTTTGTACATCCAATCTTGAATGTTGTTGATAATAATTGTACAAAATTAATAACATTTGTAGAAAATAAATTCGTTTACGGAAAACATGATAAAGTTATAAAAAGTCAGTATTCCGTAAAAAAGGGAATAAAAAATGATTATTTGCCTAATTTTTGGAGAATATTGGAGATTATATTTATAAACATTTTAATAAATGAAAAAAAATAGAAAAGTGCACGCAGCGAGAATCGAACATGCAACCCTTCAAATATGAAGCCGAAACTCTACTACCTGAGCCACCGGCCGATTGAAAGGGTTTTTCATCTCGTTTTTCGTCAAACTTGATTTGGCGTGTGGTGAATATTTCAAAGTCGATTTTCTCGAGAATAGCGTGAAAGTGCACATTACTGCCTTAGAAAATTAATACTCAAATATTAAGCTTTCATTAAAAAAATTTACAATCGAAGCTAAAATTCACAATTGGCTGTCTTCCCTTGTTAAAGTCTTTCCCGCTTTATCAACAACTAATTTTTTTTAGAACCTGATTCATATTTTAAACTCTGTTATACCTTACGTACATTCTGAAATTTTGGGTCAGAAATCTTACGTTTTTGAACTTGTTCGGATGTGAAAATATAACCGATTAAATAGAGAGTGAAAATGGACGTGATCGTTGTGACCGAAAAAAAAGAAGATCGCAGGACACATGGGGTGAAGCGGAGCATTGGAAGGGGAGAATTGCATGCATGCAAAAGTAGGGATTGGAGTGGTCAATCAGAATTCAGCGTAACGTTATGTATGACGTCAAATAGTTCTAATGTTTTGGTTTAAATATTTTCCAAAATGTTGTGTGATTTTGAGGTAATGACAAGTTACTGACTTCGACAAGAGTTTATTTTCAGTCTAGAAAGTTTTTACTTATTTGTGTTTGGGAGATAGAATCCGTATTAATGCAGGGAAGTAAAACAAATATAGAGGTGCAAAAGAGAAGAAGAAGCGGTAAAATTTTTTTCACAAAAGTGCAGTCCGAAGGAAAGTGATCCAAGCAAACAAAGTTCATGTAGACATTTTTAGTGCAATTATACATCATCTATGAAATATAATTTGAGTTGCCTGTAATTGTAACTAGAAATTTTTTCGGAAAACTATGAAATGCTTAGAGCCTTATATGATTTCAAGGCGTCTTTCTCCAAAGTCCTAAGCTTTCGAGAGAATGATTATTTCGTCCTTTTACAATCGAAACACAAAACAGAGAAACTGGTGGCTGGTGATAAATAAGGAGGGTCAAGTTGGTTGTATTCCATCTAATAATGTGACAACGGAAAAGGTAAGTGTACTAATTCCAATTATAGGAAGTAACTAGTTTCTTTTAACTAGTTACTGTGAAGAGTTACTTTTTTTAGTAATGATAGTGGTGACGCAGTTATTTTTGTAAAATAAGTAATGAATTGGTAACTAGTTACATTCTTTTCAATAACAGTAACTATAAAAATCGTTACTTTCTTAGTTACTTTCAAAATGTAGCTCACAAGTCTTTTTCACGACAGTCAATAAATTTTATTGCTTTTGCAACTATTTTTTCATTTTCATTATGTAAATTGTGGCCGCATGTAGCCATAGAGATTTATAACCCAATATAGGAAAATTTAAATTTAAATTCTCTTTGGTATGAAATCCATCTATTAATGGTTGAGAAATTATCTTTTTTGGTTAAAAATTGGATCGTTTAGTTTATGATTCAACAATTCTAAAAAAAATCATTCTATTTTGTTGACAATTCAACTGATTTGATAAAAATTCGTCTTTTTGGATTGAAAATTCAACTATTTTGGTAGACAATTGACATTTGCGGGTTGAAATTCCAACTTTTTTGTTTTGTTGAAAATGCGTCTTTTTGGGTTGAAAATTTAAGTATTTTTGTAGAAAATTAAACTGCGTGGTTGAAAATGTACGTTTTGTTGAAAATTCATATTTGCGTGTTGAAAATTCAACTATTTCGTAGAAAATTCGCCTCTTTGGCTCAAAATTTCAACAATCTAGTTAATTTTTTTTCTTGACTGGAAATTGAAGATTGAACTGAAGATTGAACTATTTGGTTGAAACTTCATCTTTTTGGTTGAAAATTCAATATTGGCTGAAAGTTGAACTTTTCTGCTAAAAACTAATTTTTTTTTATTTGAAGGTTCATCATTTTAAATCTTCCAGAAATGGGAGTCGTGACTAGGTCACTTGACAGATATGAATGAAGTTGTGTCAAAAATGAAATTTGGATATATATATATATATATCTTAAAGACAGAATTAACTGAAGAAGTAACTAACTAACTAAAACTGAAGAACTAAACAACTAAACTAAGTAAAGAAGTAAGATAAAGCTACATTTTGAGTCAGTAAGGAAAACGATAACTAGTTCCTTTTGAGAAGTAACTTAACCATCACTGAATAATTCTTAAAAATTTTTCGATTTTACACAATGAAGTTCAATAAACAGAGTTTTGTTTCTAATGTACAACATTCTGAAATATTTACACATTTCCATGTGCAGCCTCAAATTTTGATTGACTTCTTGGATGAATGCATTAAATTGGTCTCTGCTAAAAGAAGTGTGATCAGTCTTATTGTTCCACTCTGTCTTTATCAATTTCAGTTCCAATAAACTTCTTCAATTATCCTGTCCCTGCCGTTGGTTGAAACGTTCGTCAATCACTTTATTTTTTCCACAATCAAAATAATGGAATATTAAGATAAGATTCTCTTTTAGCAATTTGCGATTCTAAAGTGTAATTAAAGAGTAAAAAAAATCACTATGAGTGAGTCCTCAATGAATTATGAGTTTGATGAACAATTTCTTCTAATAATTTCATTATTTTGATTGGGAAATAAATATAATAAATATCTAGCAACTTGGGTGCACCGCCAATGTTGGCATGCAAAACTGCCGTGATCAATTAAACAACGATATTTACAGTTTCTCAACGATCACCGTAGTTTGGTGCTATCAGATTCCCTTATGCTTTACCCCCGTGGCAGAATAGCAAAGAAATGAAAAGAGATAAATTTTTCAAGACATCGTAACCCACAAATTGATACCTTATCGACTATAATTTTCAGTGACAATGTATACGTAGTTCGCATTTACTTTTTATTAAATAATAATTATCAACAAATCTTCGGCATTGGTAAACGAATATATTAAATATTTTATATATTTCTTGTATAAACCACAACTATCGTTTCACTGGATCATTATTTATTTGAATTTTTTACATGTTTATTCTTCTTTATTCATAATGTGTTCACTTAGGGCTTATTTGACTTCTGTTTCTCACAATTTGCCACGATATACATATTTCATATTATCTTATCCTCACTATTTACAATTATTTACATAAATTCTCATATCTTAATGGTTATTTATATTTCTCATGATGGCGCGATTTTTCTGACGTGAAGGTGAATAAGTGAGCGAGCGAGCGAAAGCTCCTACGCATCGTAATCTATTAATACTATTGCATAACCATTACTTACAAATCTTTACGTTTCTGAGCAACTTCCGTGTCCTTTTTCTTTCACTTTTCTTCTAGCTTAACCTCACCATTTTCACAATTACTTTTTCATTTTTTCTCATTCGCTCCTCCAACCCCCTCCAATTCCTTCAACCAATCCTCACCCAATCCTTTCTTGCCTCAAATCTTTACCATATTCTCTTGACAGCTTTCTTTATCTTCAATTCCTCTCATACATTCTTCCCATATATGACCCCATCCTTCCTCTTCCCATTTACATATTTTGCACTTTCTGTTCTTCTGCTTTTCTCAATACATCCCTTCCCTGACCTTGTTTCCCAATTCAAATCTTGCTATTTTTGTTTATATTCTCTCTCCCCACCCCTCCTATAAATACTTTGATACTCCCTCTTTCTTCATCATCTTATACCATTTATTATATTTTGATTCTTTAATTATCACTCATCATTCTATTGATTGTCTCGCCCTGTCTTTTTTCCCCAATTTTTCATGACTTACTCCAGTCCCATTTCCCATACCTCTATTCGTAAGGAAGTCTCTTCTTTCTTCCCATTTCGTTGATTCTATTGCCCTCCTTCTCCTTTCTTCTCTTTTCCTCAATCACTTTTTCGCTAACACCCTCCATTCCTCAACCTTTCCTTCCCTTCAAGTTCCCATGTGCTCTTTCCTGCTCTAGTACACAATTTATCCCTTTGTGCTTATTTTCTCACCATATATACTATCCTTTAGTCTATCCCTAGTGCCCGCCTCATATGACGTTCTTGTAACCTGTCAATCTCTTTCTTTTTCATCCATCCCCATATATCTGCTCCATATCCTAATACCAGCCATACTAGTGTACCAAACAACCACATTCTTTTTCTCCACTCTTTTTTGAACCTTTTTTCTTCTATTCGCTATATCTGTTTCATCACCTTTGCTGCTTTTATTCTTCCTCTCATATAAGCTCTATGATCTCTATTCGCTTGCAAGGTATATCCCAAACATTTAAACTCCTTCACTTCTTATAACTTTACTGCCTTGCATCTGCAGGTTCATTCCTTTTTTCTTTTCCCTTCTTTCTAAACCTCATTATTTTTGTCTTTTCTATACATAGATCCACCTTTTTCCATTTGAGTATTTCTCTAACCCTGTCATTAAGTCTGCCATCACTACTGTAATGTCCGCGTATGTCAGTGTATATATCTTCCCTTTTCCCGTCCAAACTCCTCCTCATCCCTTTCTCTTCATTTCTTCTTCCAAGTTTGAAACTATTATATTCAATAAAAGCGCGTTTAGAAAACAACCTTGTCTTACTCCTTTCACCAACCAAAAACTATCGCTTACTTGCTTCGCTGCCTTTTCCTTCTTTTTGTCTATCGAAAAATTTCTGATACTTTCCTCAATAAGCCTTCTCTTACCCCATTTTTCTCCATAACTTTTTCTATCTCGTCTTGGCTCAATGAGTGAAATGCCGCATTTTAATCCATGAACATTGCTATCACTCCCCTCTTCTTCTTTTTAATCTTTTCAATTATCAAATAATTCAAAACATATATGTTGTCCATTATCACCATTCCTTTCCTAAACCCAGTCTGATTCCGTGGCATTATCTTTCTTTCCTCAACTTATTCCAACAGTTACATATAACTTATTTAATGTTGGCATTAGCGTCACTCCTCTATAATCTTTGACTTCCTCCCCTTTGCCTTTCTTCACTATCGACACCACAACCCCTCCTTTCCATGACTCTGGCTACCCCTCTCCTCTCCATACCCTGTTGCATATTATCCATGCCCATACCTTTAGTTCTTTCCTTGCATATTTCCAGACTTCATTTGGAATTTTATCTAAACCAGGAGCCTTCCCATTTTTCATTATTTCTAACACCTTGACTATTTCTTTCCTTGTTATGTCCTCTTTCTTGTCTCTTCCCCTTCCCTCTTTTTTCCCTTTCTGACATTTTTCTCTACCTCTCCTAGCAAATACATACAATGTTTTTTTCATTCTACCATCTCAATATCATGGTTTGCTCTCCTCCTTCTTTTACTCTTTCTATTGACTACTTTTCGAAATTCTTCTTCCGTCCTAGCCCTCTCCGCCTCTTTTTCAAACCTTTCATTTTCCTCCTCTTTTTTATCACACATCTCAGTACATTCCTTCTTTTTTCTCCATCATTTTTCCCATTTCTCCAACTCCTTAATTCCTTTCTCACTTTTTTCTTCCTCTCTTTACATTCCTAATCCCATCCATTTCTAACTCCACCTTCACTACCTTTTTTTTGCCTATGTCCTCTAATGCTCTTTATTTTCTACACTTTCCTCTCCCACTCTTATATTCTTTACCTTTCCCTAAAATTTTTCTTTTCCTTCTATTGAACAATTCCCTCTTTCTGTTCTTTTTACCTTTACTTTCCTTTTATCCAGATTTTGATCACTCTTTTCACCCTCTAATGACGATAGTATTATGGGGAAGTAATCCGAATCTATATAATATCCTATTTCTAGTTTCTTGACGTTTTCTCTTGACTCAGCGTCCACTATCACAAAGTGAATTCAGTACATGTGGCACAAATATTTGCCGTGATCCCGGAAACTTCGTATTTGATTACTGAATATTGATTTCGTATTAATCCATATATTCTCTCTTTCAGTTACTGCACATGGTTTTGAAATTTTATAGGGGAATCCAATTTAACGACAATGGATAATGATAAACTTTTTACAGATGAGATTTTTATTATTCGTCAAGAGAAACATTCAAATAGTTGTCAATATATGAAATAATTTAAACTGATAATTTCGGATCATTTTATATTTAAAAAAAAGTTTTTTAACTTACTACGTAAAGATTTGTATTCTTTTCTCATCATTTTCTGAAGAATTGATGGAAATGAAGGCAGGAATGCTATAATTTGAGAGCAGCTCCAGAATGCATGATTGATTCACTTCCACTAGTCAATAAGGCCGTGTATTTTACACAATAATTCCAGGCCTGAATTCCCTCCAAGATGAGAGCCAGTACCAGTAAATTGAAAATCCACAGATATTTAAATTTTATCTTTAAAATTTTGAAGAGATAATTTATGAAAGTGTGGCCTAGTAATAACAATATTCGAGGAATATCAATTATATATCTATCGCTACTAGCATGGTAGTGCTTTGAGGCACTGAACAATCTAATGACGGAAAACCGAATGACTCAACTTTGGATTCCTGGACAGAGTGGTATTAAAGGCAACGAGATCTCGGACAGGCTGGAAAAACCAACAGTAAGGGAAGAATTCGTTAGTCCCGAACCAGTCGCAGGGGACCATCCACAAATCACGTGACACTCCGAGGGGGGAGGGGGGGTCACGATGGGAAGGGGGGTTTCGCTATGCGTCACGTCACGCAAAATTATTCAATAATATGTGGAAAATGCTTTAAGGGGAAAAACGTCGAAACCACCTTTTGAATTTTCCCGCTTTTCCGCTTACGCGGCGCTGTAACTCTGATCAGCTGATGTTGAACACTTTACTGCGCTTCATTAAATAAGTCTGGAGTTAACCTAAAATTGTCATTCTGTCAAAACAAAATGGATAAAAACAAGCTGTTCAAAGATTTATTTAATAAATATAAGTTAGCATTTTCTGAAAGAAAAAAAGATGAAGTGCAAGACGAGTGCACAACCTTTTCAAAACTCATGAAAAACAATGAAGATTGTCATCATTAATATAAAAAAACTCTTTCAACTTGCGGTTATACAAATTAAGAGAAAAAGTAGTTTAATGACTTTTTGAGGCAAGGTAAGTTTTTGTGTGTGCTCTCTTAGGTTTAATTAATAGAAAATCACTCACTCACAACATTAGTAGAAACTGACAAATGAGATGAGTGGACACATACTAATTAATTGGTGGCAGATTGAATTCGGGAGTAAATGACTGAATCAGATTAAAATAGTGAGATCCCACTAATTTTTAAGTCAACTAATAAAATTCCATTCCACTGAAAATTTCACTAATTCAACCCAGAAGAGTGTTGAATTTATGTACAAAAATAAAATACGGTGAAGATTAAATTTTTTTTAGACATCTGCGAACTCGCCAAATCCAACTGCGCTGTGAACTTCAACCGATGGAGAGGTGTCATTTCAAGATGATAATGGCAATATTTAAAAACCTACTGTTTCGTCTCACGTGAATATATATATAAAAATTTAATGTAATAAATCGTGATTTATTGAATTTTATAATTGATTTAATGAATGACAAAATCTTGGAAATCTTAAAATTTCGAAGAATTCTGGAATGCTTTAGTTTTGAAAGTCTTAGAATTTTGAAGGTTCGAAAAAAATTAATTTTTTATAAGTTGTCAAATATTTGAATTTCAAAAGTTTTGAAGTCTTAGTGAATTTTAGACACTTTTTGTAAATTTTTGACAAACTTATTGATTTGAGAATGTAATAAATTCAAAAATATTATTTTAATTTGAATTATCTTAAAGGTCACTACGAGCTTCAGCTTCAAGAAAAAAAGGAGAACCCAGCCCAAGACAAACTAAAAGGAAAAATGGATTTGATTCGCAAAGAGATTGATCTTCTTGATACGAGAAATGGATCCAATCTTGTTTCTGATGCTGAAGAGCAGCAGCTGAATTATCTAAAGATTTGAATAATCTGAAGATTATAGAAAACTGAGAAAGAACTCAAAGAAAGACGTAGAGAAGCAGAAAGAAATGTTAAATACCGTCAAAACAAGGTAGAAGCTTTAGAAAAATTGTTTGAAGTCTCCTGAAATGAAAAAAAGTTGAAGCCAGGACGTCCGAGGATAGAAGAAGAATAACCCCAAATGCTGAAAGTGATGGCCCAAATATGTACTCATAGTCCAGCTGCAAATGATAGAAGTCGTACTGCTAATATCAACTGCGTCCGAACGTTGGAAGATTTGACGAAAATCCTGCAAGCTGAGTACGGTTTTAATATCAGCAGGAGTGCCACTTATTTACGATTAATTCCACGCTGATGCAACTCAATTGATAAAAAAAAGCCATGTCGTTTCTGTCCCAGTGAAACTCGCTAAAGCCCGAACTGATTTTCACGAAAACCACGTCGATTCGCGTTTCGCGAGCGCCACTATTCAAAACATGGAGGAATTGACGTCGTTGGTGGGTTCGAATCAAGTTTTTTTTATCAGTCAGGATGTTAAGGCTCGTATACTAATTGGTATTACACGTATAAAAAAAACTTACACATACGTGTCCAGCAAGTATTTTTTCGCTTACATTTGCAAAAACTTTGGTTTAATTTTTCCAGCTGCCAATAAACAGAGCCCGCTTTTTATGAGTGTCAAATACCGCGTGAAACTCCCCGACCATGAGTGGGTCGTTGCTTCATCCCGCAAATTGATTCGTTTAGTTTATGCTGGAATAGTCGTCGAAGACAATCGTTTGGGAAGAAGAAAAATAGAAAAATGTTGAAACTGGCTGCAGACAGGCTGAAGCACTCAAGGGTATGAATTTAAACTTTAAATAGCTGAGGAAATACGCAAGCTCGGTGGGAAAGAATTCAAGGTCCTAACAGAAGTGTTTATAAGGCATGGAATCCTCGCCTAGCACAGATACAAGATAGGGCTCGCAGATAGCCCTCTCTGTCGCCTTTGCGGAAACGGTGATGAAACATCTATTCATATCCTTTGTCATTGCCCCGCAATCGCTGGGAAGCGCCTAGCACTCACGGGCAGTAACTGCATCTAGTGAGTGAGACATATCGGCCAAAGGCAGGCTGCGTTCTTCTCCATATGGAGAGGGCTTTGGAGTCACGCATAGGTTTACAAGGGGACACAACGGGAATACCTAAGTGTCAAGGGCTTCTTTTGGTCTCTACCCACCAATAATAATAATAAAAATAATAACTTTATATCCAGTATAACATTAAGAAGTTTTTTCCAATTTCTTAATTTATTTTTGTGTCTAATGATGGAAGTTTCCTAACTCACCTGTTCCTTATTATTATCTACAAAGTGTCTCTTACTTACTCTTGGAAAGGACACATTGAAAATTAATAAGCTGACTATCTCCCTCGCTACTATCAATTAAGACCAAGTTTTAATTCCTCCAGGGGTGAAAATTGGGTGTCTAAGTTTCTTAACAAAAGGGATCCAGTGTGCATCATTAGAAGATCGGGATGGTGGTCGAGCATAGACCGTTTAAGGTAGTCAACCCACAAATTTACGAGGGGTTAGTAAACTCGGATGAAGAGACGCGTTCAGCATTAATAAAGTGGTAGTCAGCTATCTTGAGAAGTTTATCCAGGTTCTTTAAGCCTTCCTTTGGTAGTTACTGTGACCATCAAGGTGCGAGGAGCTTCTTGTAAATGAGATTCAAAGTTCATTGGGAAAGATCCCATCCAAGTCGATGATTATCTTTTGCAGTAATTAAAAGAAAAACTGATGCATTTGTGAGATGAGTTCCTCCTCAATAATTATAACCAGTTTATCGTTACTTAATTAACTTTGAATCTTACGAACTCAACTTTTATGTACTCGATTCTCAACTTTTTATCTTCATTGGGAAACGAGGAGATTAATAATTATCGTTGGGTAGAAAACTTCACTCGAGAAGAGCAAACGACATTTAGTAGATCGATTATAGCGGCAGTGCTAGAATTTTATATGGTGATAAGTTTTTATGGGAAATCTTCATTTTGATGGGTCATTTGTATCACTTGCGGTGAGTGGAAATTCAATATTAGATGATATTGGGTTTGAGAAACAGAGTTTTACTTAGTACACACTTAGTATTTGAAAACAAAATTTTTTGAAGAAGTAACTGAATCATTGATTTACTACTTTTACTTCTTTGTTTTTGCATTTCTCTCCCTTCTCCCTTGAATTCAATTCCTCTCAGTATTTCTTTGACAAGTCTTTCCCAAATTTCCATAATTCTCTCTGTTTATGAAGAAAACAAAATTTCATGGGATGTGAAGTTTTATATATGTATGTGTCATCGAGTTTGAACCCCTATGCATCGATAAGACCGAGGAAAGTTTACGTGACGACAAACTCGAATACATGTATTGGACGTAACGAAGAAGAGAAAGTTGATTATGTTTGTTATCTGACAAGCAGAACTAAATTTGTGTGCAGCATCCACATCTGAAAATTTATAAATTCAGGCGAATATCTTGCAGTCAAACTTTCTGAATACTTTTCAAGTAAACACATTACGCGGAAGTACGTCGTGAAAATTTTTCATCGCTTTTGAGTCGAGGCTACCATCTCTTGCTACAAAGTAGCCGGACCAAAGTTTTCAAAACGAATTAGTTTATTTTTTCTTCATATTTTATTCTTCATCGACAAATTCTATAATCTTTTCTATTTAATAACTTGATAATAGTATATTTGTATAATTATTTTCAGAAATGAACTGTCACAAGAGTTTGTTTTTGGTTTAACAAATGTGTTCAACCTCTGTGAAAAAGCTTATATTTATTTTGATAACATATTCGAGTTCGAAGTGGATTAGCTTGCGGATATTTCAAATAGAGAGGCTCTGCTTTTAATTGAAAATAAATGTGTTATTCTGCAGTAATATAATCTTTTCACGAAAATTCTATTCCGATAGAATTAAATGAATGCAATATATTAATTAAA
The DNA here is from genome assembly GCA_032362435.1 of Melikaiella ostensackeni. Classification (NCBI taxonomy): domain Eukaryota; kingdom Metazoa; phylum Arthropoda; class Insecta; order Hymenoptera; family Cynipidae; genus Melikaiella; species Melikaiella ostensackeni. The sequence goes on from JAUMHM010000079.1 coordinate 23,746,421, forward strand.
TGTTTCGATAGGGCTTATTCCAAAGTTCGTTTTAAATAGAGGTTTCAAAAATAAATTTTTTAAATTTGTCAGATCATAGTGCCACATTGTAAGTTCATTTTACAATTTGGTCGGAAGTATAATATTTTGATTAACTTTATGAACTGCGTTTGCTCATTCCTCTTTTCTCCCTTTTCGTCTTTTATGATGTCGGGACATGAATGTTTGTGTACGATAAGAGTTTACTTTTCACTCCAGCAAATAAAGATGGCTAGTATGAAAAGTTGTAATATAAGCATGTCCGACATTCACGCTTTTCACAGTTCGCTGCGTCAAATTAATGTTGAGTATTTTGGTTTTCATATGTTAATAAATTTGAAACAGGTTACCAATTGAAAAGTTAAATTTAAAGTTCTACAATCTCCTTTAATTTTTAGTTTAATTTTAAATAAAATTACCTCCACTAAGCTGAGCGCTCCGGGAGCTTTCAAATGGTTTCCATCTAGCAATTCCAAATATTATGAATTTCTGGACTTAAAATAAAAATACGCTTTTCCTAAATTTAAGGTAGAATGCACAATCTCCGCTAACTCAAACTCCTTGGTTAACTTCGGAAAATTTTATAAAGTTTCAGACAAGTTAGGTTGAAACGTAATTAACATTAATAGAATCTGTAATTATTTATGATTAATATGCACCTGTATTCTTTGCTGAATACTTGTTCATATTTTTCAAATGAAACATTCGAAATAAATGTGAAAAAAAGGCCCAGTTATCAACAGTAAGGCATCTTTGCTTACCTACTGATCGCCAATTTTGAAGGCTCATCTTCGTCAACTCAATAAAATTCATTGAAGATTATGCAAATTGAAAACATTACCTTTCGAAATTGCACTGCGACTACAGAAGATTCAAATTCAGAAATATTGTCACAATTATCACAGTCTTCGCAGTTATTTTATGATATTTTTCACAATTCTAGCCACGAAAATGAGTGTTTCGTAAACCACTGTTAGCTCGCACTTCCATACTCTTCTCATAAAAACTTTAAGAAATGCAATTCTCTGATTAGCTAGTTCTGTATGGCGATTTCTGGTCAACATTGCTGTTGTCGAAACCCAATTATCGCTTAGCTAATAAATTTCAAAATAGGTTTTGAAACGTTATTTTAAAGATTGCTTTACAAAGAAAAATGAAGTTTCAATTCGGGAACCATCCTCCTTATCAATAAGCATGAATTATATATATTATATTTTGATGTTCTTGTATCGATTACTGGTCAAATTGATTTTTGGAGAAATGAGAAAAAATCTATCTCGGCCCGGATTTGAACCGGGAACGCC
>JAUMHM010000079.1:23755592-23770811 GCA_032362435.1 Melikaiella ostensackeni
GGCCTATGTACTCCCCATCATCGTGCAATGGCAGTTTGTGCTTTTCAATTATCAAATACTCTGGTGTAATGGAATATCTTTAATATCGTCTAAAGAAAGGTTATTCTATTATTCTTTCTGCTGGTAATGGGAACTCATTGTGGACTACATGAAATAAATGTTTTTTTCCAAAATAACATATGTAGGTTGCATTCCATGCAGTGTGTCTATCGTTTCCCATGATAAAATTCTTCTTGTGTTCGATAAATTTTGCTTTGATGAGTACTTTGTTTTCCTTAATTATATTAAGTGAAGAACCGGAATCGACTAATAATCGATATGTTGTTGCATCACTTCTTCTTCCGAGTATGGATTGTCGTCTTCCACTGCTGTTTGGCATTCGGTCATCTCCTCGTAATGTTTCTGTTCTCTTACCTCCTCTGGGGTCATAGGTACTGAGTGTAAACATTCTTGCTGTTCCTCCTCCTTCTCTTCCTGAATGTTTCTGATGGCTTGCTGTGGTGGTCTTTTTAAATATTGGCCTTGGGGAAAATTCGTTTTGACAGGGCATTGGTTAGCGAAGTGTCCGGGTTTCCCACATTTATAACAATTCATTATTGACCTGTCTTGTGACCCCTGATTTTGTCCATTGTTTTCATACGGGTTAGTACTTGGTTGCAATTTTTGTGGTACTAATTGTCTAACTAATGACAGTGGGCTGTGTCTCATTGGTCCTCTGAATGCGGTGCTGCTCCTTATGGGTGTGTTAGGTTGAGCTTCTTTAAGCCACTACTCCATTTCTATTGCATTATTCTGCGCTACGGCGAAATTGGAAGGTTTTTGTGCTTTCACTTGCAAACCGACTTTTCGACGTAGGTTGAGTAAATATTTCTTCAGGCATTTTTCTTCTTCGAGATCTATTGCTATTCGTCGCTTCATGGGTTGACTATGAGCTGCTTGTACTGCGTATTTTAATTCACTGACAGTTTGTCTATATCGTATGTTATAGTTCTGAGTGGTTTCTGTGGGTCCCTATTTAAAGCTGTCTAGTTTACTTCGGAGGGCGCTTACTGATCCTATCTGCTTTAAATTTCAGCGTAAAGTTTCATATAAGATGTCATAATCATTTATCTGTGTGTATCTGATGCATTTCTCGGCCTGTTGTGTTATTTTCTCGGCGAGTATAAAATCTAGTAGTAAGTCTGGTTGTGAGCACCTTTTATGTGCTTTCTTGACTACTTTAATGAAGTTTTCCACTCCTATATCGTCTTGCCCATTGAACGATTTGATTGTCCTAATTACATCTTTACAGGTATGTTGTTCACACCTGGCATTGGTTGACGTGGTGGTGAATAATCAGATTCCTCTTCCTCTATCGTCACTTGGCGGCGTGTTGCTTCATTAGTAGTGTTTCTCGGGTGGGTGTAATGTAGTAACGGGTCATGATGACTTTCGTTTCCCTCTGCGTCGTTATCTGTGGTGTCTTCGGTATTTCCTCATACCTCTCGTATTTGTAATGTTTCGGTAGATAAATGTTTATTTCATCAGGCTATGACGCTCGTTTTTTTATCAAAGATTCAGCCACTAGTTTTAAAGGTGCAATTAAACTTTTACCAATAAGTGGAGAAAAATATGTATCCTTTACGAAATTTGTGGATGGAACAAGTGTTTGTCTTAGATTTATTGATTCTTTCAGATTTATGCCAAGTAGTCCTGATAAATTAGCTACTTATTTTAGGAAATGATAAAAAAACAATCACGAGAAAAAATTGTAAAAACTGATGATGAATTGAAACTATTAATTAGAAAAGGAGTATTTCCCTATAATTATATTGATAACTTGGATGATTCAGAAGAAAGTCAATTACCCTCAAGAAATTATTTTTACTCGACACTAAATGATGAAGATATTTCTAATGAAGACTACTTGCATGCATACACAGTTTGAGAAACATTCAACTTAAAAACTTTATAGGAATATTCAGATTTATATTTGAAAGCGGATGTTTTACTTTTAAACGATATTTTCGAAAATTTTAGACACACTTATTTTTCAACTTATCATTTGGATCCTTTGCATCATTTCACAGCACTAGGTCTAGTCTTTGATGCAATGTTAAAATTAACAGATATTGAACTTGAATTGTAAACTGATATGGAGAAGATACTATTTATTGAAAAAGGTATTCGAGATGATGTATCGCAATGATCCAATAGATATGCTCATGCAAATAATAAATTTATTGTGGGTGGATTTGGATGACAAAATTGAAGAATCATATTCGATGTATTTTGATGTTAATCATTTATATGGTGCTGTAATAAGTGAGTCTTCACAATATTCACATTTTAAATGGGTAAATATCGTTGAAGGATTTGACGTATTTGAGACATCTGATAATTCATCCATAGAATGCATACTTGAAGTCGATTTAAATTACCCAAATGAACTTCATGAACTCCATGAAGACCTACCCTTATGCCCAAAGCACTTAATGCCTCCCCTTCCTGAATGTAAAATACCAAAACTATTAACTCATTCACATTCAAGAGAAAAGTACGTAATACATTATGAAAATCTGAAACATTACTTGCAATCAGGAATGAAATTCATTAAAATTCACAGAATACTGAAATTCAATCAAGAACCATGATGAAAAAAATTTATTGATTTAAACACGGAACATAAAAAAAATCGGTTAATGACTTTGAAAAAACTTTCACAAATTAATGAACAATTCGGTTTTCGGTTAAACTATGGAGAACGTTAGAAATCATAAAAACGTTGGAATTATAACAAAATGGAAAGAAAGGAATGGAGCTAAAGCCCTCATTTCAAAACCAAATTTTCATTTTTGTAACATTTTTGATGAAAATTTGGTTATAATAGAACTTGATCGACTTCAAGTTAATTTTAACAAGCCTATTCACGTGGGATTTGCCATCTTAGATATTTTTAAGCTGTACATTTATAATTTCCATTACGATGAAATAAAAAAATTTTTTGATGATCAAGCTGAACTACAATACACTGATACAGATAGTTTAATTTACCAATTAACAGTACACAATTTTTACAAGTATATTAAACGAGATTCAAAACTATTTGATATTTTAGATTATCCTGAAAATAATATTCATGGAAGACTATTAGCAAATAAAAAAATAGGTTTAATGAAAGATGAAAATAACGGTAAAATAATGACAGAATTTATCGGGCTACGTTCAAAATTATATACATTCAAAGTTATGGGTGATAAGAAAGAGAGAAAAAAGGCTAAGGGTGTAAAGGCTTCTACATTAAGATAAATTACATTTAATGACTTTAGGAGGTCACTTTTTAAAAAAAAATTAATCAAAACACAGCATTGAATTAGAAGCAAAAAAACATGAAGTTTATACTATAAGTAAGAAGAAACGAGCTCTCAGTTGGCACGATGTTAAGAGGATGATTCTTCCGAATACTACAGATACTTTGCCTTGGAGTTACAAATAATTATAATAGAATATATAATTATACCTTTCTCAAATAGTAATAATTATTCTAGATAATAATAAGAATAATAAATAAATAATAATAATAAATATAAATAATAAATAATATATATATTATATAATATATAATAATAAATAAATAATGAAATGAAAATAATAAATAAATAATAGATAATAATAAATAATTCTAGATCTAAATGACCAAGTTCTTTATCAGTATTTTTTTCTCTTTGTCACTCACTCTATCAAGCACGTGCTCTCTTCTTTTAATTTTATAAACAAAATCTGGAATATAAAGGGTCCTCAGGATAGAAGCAGCTTCATTTACTCTTGATAGTTCAGAAGTTCATCGTCCGTATTTCAAGCAAGGAAAGAAGGAAGTAATTTATCTACAAATTTAATCAAAGTTTCTCAACAAAAAATTGTGAGTTTGGCAACGAATTTTCAAAGGAATTGAAGATAATAGTTTTTAAATCATCTAATATTTTAGATCATTAAAAAAAATTTTAATATTACTTAAAATTTTTTTAATTTTAATAGTTTTGCTCTTAGATAATTAACAAAAAATTTGATTTCAGACAAAAATGGCAGGATACTCAATCATCATAACGGATGTCAAATTTCCAACTGACTGGCTGGAAAGAGCGGGAAGCGAAATTGTGAAGGCTGTGCTCTTTACAGCCATCGCTGAAAAGGAAGATAAGGTAATAAGTGGAGAACACGAAGCAGAGGGTGAGGTGATCATCCAGTTCCAAGGAAATGCCACAGAATTATAAACCGATGAAGGGCAATATTGGTTTCGCAAGCTAAGCATCATATCTCAACCGACTGAAGTTCCAGCCAAAAAGGAACTTCAGTGGATTGAAAGCAATGAGTACTGCTTCTTGTCCTGTACTGTTCCTGACGATTGGATTGCAGTTCATCACACTGTCCAGGAGGTGCGGGCACTGTGCGCCATTGCAGCTGCCATGAAGTTCTACAGCTTCATGGCAGTGGAAGGTGATAGCGTATCGGACCAGCTAGTTCTTGAAATTAATGAAGTGAGGGCTGAACTCATCAAGGATGAGTCTGAAAACTTCCACTTTATAAGAATTCCGGAAGACGTGGAAAGTGAATCTGATGGTGATTCTGGAATCGCGGATTTATATAGTATATATATAGTATTGAAAGTGATAAGGATTTTTTATTTCTTGATGTATGAAATTTGAAGTTATTTACAAAGTAATATTGTTTGAACACAGACCTTAATTTATTCCAATGAAATAAAATATACTTTTGCGAGTTTTATGAATATCTTCGAAGAATTACCTTAATTTTTTCCCCTTCCTTCCTTCATTCAATATTCTAAGTTTAATTTTTTATAGATAAGTGAAATAATTTAGATCAAAGAGCTTAGAATTTAACTTTAAGTCAAACATTTGAGAACTTAGGTGAGAAATTTTTAGAAGTTTACTTATTATTTTGATAAAATTTAAAATATTTCAAAACCTAAAAATCTTGAGTTTCTCTGCAAAATAAAAGTTCTTATTTGAAAAAAGGTTTCAAATGACAAATTTATTAATAGTCTGAAAATTTATAAATAAAAATTTTTAAATTTAAAAAAAAATTTGAAATAAAAAGTAACTTTAAACTCTTTGAAAGCTTCAAACGATAATTTTTGAAAGACAAGACTCTTCAATTGAAGACTCTCTTTAAGACTCTTGAAGGTTCGAAAAATCTGTTTATGAACACCCATTGAAGTCTAATACTCGATGCTGGACGTGACCTAAGACAAATTCTTGAGTCCGTCCATTTATTTAAAAACAATCCAAAAATTAATTACCTTTCAATAGTGATACAATAATTTTATACCAATTTTTTCACCACATCACTGATTGGTTTATACTCAACAATAGGGTCATGTAATATAAGGCAATATGCTGATGTTCGCGCAGGGAAATTTTCTTTCGCTTCAAATTCCAAGCAAATATCTACTGGTCAAAATTTTAATGCTTTATTTCGTTTCGATCAGTCAATTACCGTTAATGGAGCATATTGTACAAAATCTTTCTTTGATAATAAAGTCTGAGGCTCTTCACCATAATATGTTGATTGAAAATTCGCTAACATTTCATACAATAAAGCACACTGATTTTTATCAAAATCTAAATTCAAATTACCGTATGGATAGAATGGAAATTTAGAGATAATTTTACATCAGATATTTTGCAGTGATCAAAATAACTGGAATTTTCAGTACCAAAATTTTTCTTATTAGTTTGAAATCTTAATATAACAAATCTAGGTTTTTCCAATCGAGTAGGAGTTTTTACGGTCTAGATATGTTTAGATGTAGTTGGCAGAACTGGATACTCATATATTTCTCAGGAACGAAATCTCAACTGAATTGGTGGATCTTTTTCAATATACTTCAGTAACTTGAGTTTCCGTTGATCTGATAGTCTCGCATATAGTAATAACCACTTCACCTTAGTAAGTGCAATTTCAAAAGCTTCAACTGTGTCCCCTGCCGCTGTTCACATAATAGCATTTGTCTCATCTTTTGATATAATCAATATGAGCTCATGCTTAGCATTAACGATTATTTTTGGATATACCTCCGTGAAGCCGAATATCATTCTAAGAGGTATAGATACATCAAAATAACCGTTTTCATTGATTAATACGTCTTTATTGTTGAAATCAAGTCAACCTGCATTTTTAAAAAATCTGATCCTACTAGAATCCATGGAAACGTAATTTTTCATTAAACTCGTAAGAGCCACATTTTTGTTTTTATCAATCTCAATGGCATTGAGCTCGTATCTTGCCTCTTCGAATAAATGACATATTCCATTATTAACTAAAGCTGTATTAGTAACTGGATTTCCATTAGCCTTAGTCATTCTTCCTTGAATGTGAAGTGAACTTCTGCTTGGTAATACACAATGATCTTGATTTTGCACAGCAATTCAAATTTCGTCACTGTTGTTAAAGGTTGAGGAGGCATAGAGCTGATGCGTATGCACTTCATAATGAGCAATAGACTCATAAAAAATGATGGGCATTTCTATATTCAAAATTTCCCCTTCTATGTGATACGCTCCTCACTTTGTATAGGGAAAAAATGTTATTTAACTGGTGATGGAGGTAGCTGGAGTGTATGGGTGAGAGGAAGAGGGTGGATCCGGTGTTGGCGGAGGGAGTGCAGAAAACGTCCACGAGAGGGCGAGTAGTGTTGACGTAATGTGTCGTAGGAGGGAGTAGGCCCCACGTTAGGCGCCAATTGATACGCTTCTTTCTATCTACGAGAAAAAGTTTTAGGCGGTGGAGAAGGTTGCAGGATTACAAGGGTGAGAGGGAAAGGGTAGATCCCGCGGGTGACAGGGTGACTAAAGAGAAAACAGAGGATGTCCGCGGGAGAGAGAGCGTAAGTGCTGCGAGATGGGGAGTCGAGCCCCACGTTGGGCGCCAATTGATACGCTCCTCTCTATCTGCGGAAAAAAGTTTTAGGTGGTGGAGAAGGTTGCAGGATTACAAGGATGAGAGGGAAAGGGTAGATCCTGCGGGAGACAGGGTGACTAAAGGGAAAACAGAGGATGTCCGCGGGAGAGAGAGGGTGAGTGCTGCGAGATAGGGAGTCGGGCCCCACGTTGGGCGCCAATCGATATGCCCCTTACTATCTTCTGGGTGGCAGCAGTGGGTTGTAGTACGGAGAAAAAAAAGGGCTATAAATGTATATTTAGAGAGAATTGAGGTTAGGATCCAGCCGAGTATAGCTGGTATGCCAGCCGTATCAGCGGTACGAGTGAGCTGGTATGCCAGCCGACCCGTGAAAGGAGGAAAGGAAAGAATACAAGTACATAAATTAATCACATGAATCGGGAGAACAAAAAGAAAATGCTCACCATATTGCTTTCGATAAGAAAATACTTTTATTTAAGACTGATACTCGTACAATTCCTCACGTTGACAGCGCTCAAACAAGTTTAAAGGGGGCAAGTGACAATAATGCATGCACTGAGTATATTGTCTTCCAGGTTGTCGTATGCAGTGAGCGTGTGTGTGTGTGAGAGAAAGAGAGAGACACAGATCCATTAGTTATAGGTTCCAACCGCAAGGGGGCGCGCTGGTGGCCGCGGCTTGGTGTAAGTGTTCGTGTCCCCAAAGCTGGATGTCCAGCCTTGGAGAGAGAGAGTGACGGTGAGGGAGTATTCGATTCGCTTGTCTAGTTTGCCTTCCCCGAGTGGTAAATCCTGCCCGGGGAGGTTGTGTGTGCTAAGTTCTGGTAGTCCAGCCGTTATCACTTTTAGATCAGAGTGGAGTGTCCTGCCCTGATCGTTCTGTCGTTTTCGTCGCGAGCGCGCCTTTTTATGTACGTTGCCCCACGCGAGAGTCGCGAGAAGCTGACCGGAGTAGGAAGGAGCGAGTGGAGGAAGATGTGCGCGCTCGAGCTTCGTGGACGCTACGCTCGCGGCTCTCATCTACACTGGGTTCTGCCACTCCGCTGGCGTGAGGAAAAACGTATTTTTCTTATCCTGACATAGCCATACTTACGTGCGTAGGTATGTCCACACCAGGGTAAGGAAAGTTCCTGTCTTTTTCGCGATAGGGGTGCTTGGGCTAGTCTTGCTCTCTCTCTCTCTCTCTTTCTCTCTTAATATTAAAAGGTCTGATATCTAAAATGGTTGCCCACCGAATGAAAAAACGTCGTCTGCGAGAAGGTTTTTATATTTAATATTAAGAAGTTTTCGCTCTATGCGAGTCGCGTATAACCCCCTGATAAGAAGTCATCATAAAGAGGTTAACCTAAAACTTGAATTCATCCAAGCAAAGATCAAAACTTTGGGATTAAGTGATTTTGTTGAAGAAAGGATATGTATATTTTTATGTCTTTAAGATTTTTGCACTTCTTATGGAAAACTAAATTATACGTACATTAATCTTTTATTAACTCTCCATTTTATAAGTTATAAGCTTCGCATGGAAGTATTTCAATTTCGTAAGAAGCTCAGATAAACATGAAAGTTTTTCGCCTAAACACCAAGTGTCGCATAAATGATAAATTTAAAAAAAGAAAAAAAATTATTTTTTCGATCTGAACGACCACAATTGAGATCGCAAGGAATTGATACATGCTAAAAAATAGAGATGCGATGAGATAAAAGTTTACAATTAGTTTCCGCCAAACACTTCTATGTTTCTTATGAATATGACTAAAGTACGCTGTTTCTTATGATTTCAAGATCACATATTTTCTGAATATTTCCAGAACTTGTATCAAATGACATATCATACATCACCCAAATAATTTTCATGTTGAAGCTCTGTGAAATTCTCCCTTTCCAAGATTAAGACTTCGGAACGAAATTTAAAAGTTTAATGAATTCAAAACTGAACATTTACATTATCATTTTAATTAACAAGAATACGGATACTTTTAGTGATTTAAGCGCTTTATGATCCGGAAATTAAATTTGTAATAATTTGGTTACTCAACTACATAATGTCATTTACTATAGAGTTTTGACGCTGAATAGAATGCGAAAATACATGAAGCAGACTTCTTTTGAAGAAATATGAAGCTATAGTTTGGCCTAGTTTCGGATCTTAAAGGAAATCTATGCACTAGTTTACGTTATAAGTTGGTGTAATTTTAGGGCATGGAACCATGTTCACCCCAATTTACGACATTACGCTGTAACACTATACTAAAGGGGGTAGTGTCACGACGTGTCGTGTGCTGTACCCACGGGATTCATATGACATAATGAAACACGTTAACAGGTTCTAGGTCCTAGAACTGCCTTATTCTTTTTTTGATCATTCGCATTCTAATTTGTTATACAATATTATGAAAATATTATCAATTAATGTACTGAGATGCATTCGAGGTTATCATGAATTTCAACACTTATTCCTTACATATTTGATTAATCAAAATTGATTCTAAGAAAGTCATTATGTAATAAGTGGTTCATAAAAATAATTTTCTTTTTTCATTTTCTTCTATAATAATAATTTTGAACTCAAGAGTGTGATGCTTTTAATGTGGTGAAATTATATTAGCCACTTGCAAGTTACATTTGAGTTACTTCTCATCATGTCCGATGAATAGTCTGAGGCTCAGGATCCATTTATCTGTATTACAACAGAAAATTTAAGATACATTTTTAACTTAAATGTCCTTCTTTTCTAATTCTTTGTAATTGGTTTAATGTGTGTTATGCAATTTAAGACGATTTACATCAACTACTTTCGGAGAGTTTTTCACTTTGTTTCTCATGTTTCCTCTCCCAAGGACTTCTAACGCTTCGTGAGAGCCTATATATTGATCTGCAAGTTTCTTCGTGGTTCCTCCTTTTAGTACAAATACATGATCACCTACTCCAAAGTTCTGAGGATTTGCTTTCAATTTCTGACGGAGGATCGCTAGAAGGTTGCCTTGTGTGGATAAACCTTTGTATCTTAAGCTTCATGTTAGCCCAATAATACCTTTGACGGATCCTGTAATATGTTATTGTTACGCCCTTGTGTCCATCTACAGTTGAGAAATAAGCTTCTCCAAGGATTGATATCTTCTGTTCTGTGGTCGCATACTGAACTATTCCATTACAAATTATGATCTTCGTATTTGAATCTTCGAATGCTAGTCCTAAGATTACTAAAATTTCTTGCCAAGATCCATGATCAATTTCTGCAGTTTCCGCTAGGTTAATTGAGCCTACGCTTATTTTTTCTGCGATTGCTTGTAGTACATAAATCTCTGACTTGATGCTGTTCAACTTTTCAGAAAGATTGCGTCTGTCTTCATCTTCAATTGGGATTACGATATGATATCGTTGCCCTTTTTGATTTCTTTCGATAATTCTACCTGTAGATTTAAGAATTTTAATATTTCCCCTTGTTTTTGTTGCAATCTTGAATCGTTATCTCGTAGACTTCTGTCAACTGCTACAAAGTAAGCGTAGTTGTCCTTTTTCATAGATATTTGATTGCAGCAATCAATTATGTTCCGTCCTTGAATGTTCCGTCCAGCTGAAGTAGTTATTAAAAAGGGAGGCTTCGTGGAAGGACAGCTGGTTCCATCCTTAGCTGACTCCACAGCGTTTTTCGTTATTTGTATTTCAATTAGTGTCATCTGCTCAAGTGGATCTACTATGTCTAGAGTTAATATAAAATTTCTATAAATGTCCGAACTCTCGATCATTTCTGAATCATTTTCTGTTCCTTCATTCTTCGTACCTACCCTTACCATAAAGGAGCCTTGTTCAGGAAACTTCCTGTGTTCTTCTCTCTTATTTGTTAAATGATAATTCACTTTTTGAATTCCTTTCTTTGGACCTCCTCTCTTCTTCCTAATGTGAGAGGCTAAATCTTCTTGTTGTATGACCTTCTTGGGTCCTGCTCTTTTCTTCTTCTCTAAAAATGTAGTCTTATTCAAATTAGGAGAATGAGTCACCATTTCAGTATTTTCATTAAAATCATTTTCACATCGGATCGTTGCAGTAACATTTTCAATTTCATTTTACTTTTGTAATCTTCCACGAATGACCATATCTGCAATCCACCCTTTTTATTTGGAGTGGAATCTACAGATATTCATTTTCTGTTACGTCAATAATAAAATCTGAACCATTGTCAGACTTCTTGCACTTTAGAGAATTTAAATTTTCAGGATCAGTAATTTCACATACATCCTCACCTTCTCGTTCCATAACTTCGTAATCAATTTCTTCATGTCATAGCAGTTCGACTGGATTGTGCGTCTCACAAGCTTCATCTGAAATATTTTTGTTAACATCAGTGTCGGCCTTTATAATATGTACCTCACTAAAATCTGCATTTTCTTCGTCTTCAAGAAGATTTCTTGATAAAGCGTCAGCGTTCACGTTCATTTTTCCTGCTTTATAAACAACATCATATTCGTACTCCACTAATTTTAGTCTCCATCATGCTACTCTTGGGCAAGTTTCTTTAGAGTTTTCAAGCCATATTGAAAATCTGTGATCGATAACAAGTGTAAATTTGCGTTGTTTGATTGCTTACTATCGTTACTATTCTTGGATTCGTCATGATTCAACTCCAATAGGAGCGGGTTTAAATGCAGAGAATTGCGATTTGTTTGCGTCAGGCTCAATTCAATGTGGTTGTTGCAAAATCTAATTTGCTAGTGGGATAGCGTTCTTATGTGATTGTGGAAATTCTTCTGCGATTTGGGGTGTTTGAGTTTTATTTTTGTTCAGGAATCCTAACAGGGTTTTCCCTCCTCCAGTAAGGTCTCTCTCTATAACGAACAGCTCACTAATTTCCACTAGGCAATTATCCTCTAGATTATTGTGACCCGTATTATTAAAATGAGATTGAGGTCGAGCAAAGCTGCACTCGTTAGATAAAAATCTCGCGTATCTTCGTCTATTATTGTATTCTCGAGGTACGAATTTTCTAAGACGGTTGAATTCATTAGATTAGGGTCGTCAAGGAACATAGTTCCGCTTAGTAGTCCATTATAAATCGAAATACTTGAGTCTATTATTACAGTTTGTTTTGGTTTCCCGAAAAACGTATTGAACCTGTGTTACTAAGTTGAGATGTTTGATTGCGGAGGCTTAAACACACAAGATTCAAAAAACTTGGAATATTTGTACCGCAAGGATTTTTCACTTAATGCGTGCCATCTTCATGAAAAATTTTCTTGAATTCCATCGCTTCGAGTTCTTTCTATTTCATCCAGAAATCCCTGATTTTCTCTCACTAGTTTGGCAAGATTAGGATTTGCGTGGACTTGGCTACGCGTGATTCTAGCGTATGATATTTTTTGAACCATAATACACTATGTTTATGCACAGTTCCAGTTTCGATTTCAATTGTTTTATTTTTTCGATCCACCCTAACAGACATTCATCACATTTTCGAGCGCGTGAAGTTAAGACGAAAGCAGTATTCCTTGAAAGTATTATTTAATACCTATTTAAATACTTCTATCTTGTCAGCGTTCCTATGTTCAACACCAATTTTTTGAATAAAAGTTTTAAGCACAAATTTTAGATCATTCCTTTAGATGCATTCTTGAGCGCAGTAATTTACTCACAGAAAAGTATGAGAAAACTTTTTCCTTTAAATACGTTCTATTTTTGGTTTAACGTATTTTTAACACTACTTTTTTATTTCCAGGATACTTTTATCATCAGAAATATACTTTCTTGATATATTTGTTTTGGTTCTGTAGAGCTCCTCGATGTCTGGCATGTGTATAACTAAAGTTAAACTTAAACTAGAACGATGATTGTGAAGTACGAAGTTTAACTATCTGGTATCAATAGATCGAACCTGAGAAGATTGGATCAGATTAGAAGATGAGAAACTATATCTACTCCATTATACTCGTAAATGTACAAAGGAACTGATAACTTCCAATGAGAAATTCAAGCCCGCAGAAAGCAGTCTTGGTGTTTTTATTAAATAAATGATATGCTATGATTTTTAATAATTTGAGAGAATGGAAATCTCGTCATCATTAAATCTATAAAATTAACATGTTCTTACGTCAAGTGATGTTTTTTAGAATTTTCTCATTGAAACCTAATTTACTCTCTGATATAAAAGTCCTCAATAAAATTAACTTGTCTCAGCTTTTGCGGAAATTCCTCAACAGCAAAGCGAAATTGGCTTTCAGAAACCAGATATTGAAGTGATAAACTGAATCTCCTTAACGTTTCCTATGACAATTTCTCATTAAGAAGAGATAATCCATGAAATTTAAACCTAAGTGATGATCTTAAACTATTGCTAAGTATAAAAATTTACCAGGTTTTTGGGCAACTCAAGAAAAATATTTTTAAATCCTGCTTTCCTATCAATTGCAATTTGAGCTGCAAATTTTTAATACACATAAATCTTTTTCCTGAGGCGTCATGCTATACTTACCTGATTCCTACTTCACCGAAATTTTTTTCCGCAGAAAATTACGTCCGTACGAATAAAGATATCAAGTGAACATTTTCGGAAATTAATTAAAAATAATTGAGGAACGCTTGTAGTACAGCATGGCCGTCAGTCACTTTCTAAAATGTAAATAATACTGAAAAATATGCGACGAGAATATAAAAAGGAATCAAAATAAATTTTTTCTTTTTAACGAATAAATGACATACCTCCTTCAGGGTTACTACAAGACGTGCAAAAGTTTTGGAACTGTCATAAAGTTCTGGAGAAACTGGAGAAGTCATGGAATTTCGTAAAAGTGAAATCTTTGCAAAATCTTTGAAATGTTTTAAAATCTTTGAAATCTTTGAACGTGGTGTACACTCAAAAGACGAGTGGTGAGTCCCTCGATAGGATTGTAATAATCATAAAGTTTTCGGAAGTTTTCTATTAATATTAATGAAAAAAGCTTGAAATTCAATAATTGCAGTAGAGGTCTTGACAGTTGCATTATAATTAATAATTGTATAACAAATCGTTAGTTAATTCGTCTGCGATCATAAAAATGTTTGGAAATTGAATATAATTCAGTGAATTTTTTTTCAAAAGCATACCTGGGAAACCTGGGAATGTCACAGAATGTTGTAAAAGTACGCTCAAAAGACGAGTGGAGAACCCCTTGATATGATAATAATAATTCCGGACTTTGAAAAAATTTTGTATTAATAATAATGAGAACTGTTGAGAACTCAATAATTGCTGAAGAGCCCTTTGGATTTGCAATATGATGAGAAACTGTTTGATGAATTGTTGGTGAGTTTGTCTGCGAACAGTGGAATGTTTTGAAATTGAACTTGAATGATTGGATTTCTTTTTAAGTATACAGGTACCTAGGGATTCTAGAAAAGTCATGAAATTGTGATAAAGTAATGAAAACCTGGAAACGTCATGGAGTATTGTAAAAGTTAAATCTTTGTTGAATCTTTTAAAATCTTTGAAATCTTCGAATTGTTTGTGAAATCATTGGAATCTTTGTGAAATCTTTGAAATCTTGAAATGTGGTCTACACTCAAAAAACAGGTGGTGAGTCCCTCGATAGGATTATAATAATTTCAGACTTGGAAGAAATTTTATATGAATATTAACAAGAAATGTTTAGAATTCAATAATTGCTGAAAAGCCCTTTGCATTTGTATTATAATCAATATTTGTATGAGAATCTGTTGGTAAATTAGTGGGCTATCAGTTTAATGTATTGAAATTGAATTCAATTGACTGGGTTTTTACATTCTCATCAGAGAAGGTATTAGATTTGTGTAAAATTTGACCGCCCCCCCCCCGTTTTTGTCAAATGTCCTCGTTTTGAGACCCCCTGAATTCGAAAAACAGGTTTTTACGAATGTGTCTGTCTGTATGTCTGTCTGTGAGCACGATAACTTTCGAAAGAATGAATCTATTGAATTGGCCTCTGGTACACTCTTCAAGTGTCGAAAACCAAAGGTTAAGTTCGCTAGCCAGCCATTTTGAATAAAAATTCAAAAAGTTGGAGCATTTTCAAAATTGTTGAAACCATTTTTTTCAATATTCAAAGATTATGTGAACAACTATTTGTAGTACTCAAAAAATCTAACGATTTATCCTTATGACTTTCTTCGATAAAAAAATTAGGTGAGTTATAGAATTTTCAAAATTCAAAAAAAGAAAAGAAAGTGACATTTTCAAGCCAAACAATGCACGATATGAAAAAAAGTCAAGATTAGAAAAATGTTGCTTTTTGAAAGCCCTACAAGATTGTCATAACAAATTTTTCAATTTTCGAAAAAAATCGAAAATTCAAATTTT
>JAUMHM010000079.1:23772884-23792870 GCA_032362435.1 Melikaiella ostensackeni
TGAAGAGAAATGGACCAAATTCAACTCGATACACCTAATATTGAGTTTTCTGAATACAATTTACAAAAACGTCTTTTTTTCTTATGGAAAATACGTGTTACACTCCATGGGGCTTGAGCGACCTCTAAATATCATTTTTTTTTCAAGAAAAAAATGCATTTATTTTTGTGTGGATTCAAACAAATTTCCGGGCGACATGCATAAAAATTTTTAAAAAAAGTTTTTTAGACCACCCTGATGTCCAAGGAACAAAAATTTCCATACTGTATGTAGAAACCTATTTTATTAACCTGTTATATTCATTTTTTGACTACCTTCTGAGACTGCTCATTCAGATATTACAAAATAGCTATAAACTCTAAATATTGGTATCAGAAGGCTCGCTAACAGACAGACAGAGAGACATTATCGTAAAAACCGTTTTTTGTCACACAGCGGGTCTCAAAACGTCGGGAATTGACGAAAACTAGATAGGTCCAAATTCACACGAATCTTCATGAACCTTCCATCATAAATAATGAGAATGTAAAAACTTAAATTTTCCCGCTCGAAACCCAAATTTTAAACTATGGGTGCTATTAGGGATAGTTACAGGCAATTTTGTAAGTCCTTTCAAGGCGAAAAACTTTCTTGTTGAAACTTTCATTGCATTCTGCGTTGTTTAGCTATAAATTTGAATTTTCGATTTTCTTATGGCATTACCCACGCTTCAAAAAAAAACTATTATCCCTATTTAAAAAACGTTTGAAGGAAATTTTGTAGAACTTTCTGAAACTTACAATTTTGGTCTCTTGTCTATTAATCGTATCTACAGCGTAGTTCCGCCAGAAACTTGAATTTTTGCTTTTCTCAGTTTCATGTTTTATGGCTGAAACCATAAATATTGACGGTAGAAGGCTGGCTAACAAACTTGACCTGTTTTTCTGGAACACAAAACGGTGTGTAAAAGAAAACTTGAATTAGAAGATTCCTTCGATAGTTATCGTGCCGACAGACTACAGGCCGACAGGCAGACATATATGTTCGTAAAAACTGCTTTTTCTGACTCGGGGGACTCGAAACGTCGAGAATCGATGAAAACTGGGTAGGTCCAAATTGACATGAATCTAATACCTTCCATCATAAAAGATAAGAATGTAAAAATATATAATGTGAATATTGTAATTTAATTGCAATTAAACTATAAAAATATAAATAATTTTGTACAAAATTAGTGGTTTCCTAGAAAAATAAACAACTGGAGCATTAAACGGAATAAGGAAGGGCATACAACGACATAATTGTGCAACATTCTACCGTAAGGTCAAATTCATACTAGACATAGGCAAGCGTGAGTTCGAATGAGACACTAGTACACTGAAAGTCTCTAATAAGTATGTCTGCGATATGTCTTCCGAGAATTTCGTTCCATGACCAGGGGACGAAGGTGTACAGAGAGCGCGGCACTCTGATGCCAGCAAACTCGTCCAGCGCCGCACTGCTAAAGCTGGCTGTATCACAAGCACATAATGTCGTCAGTTCGCACGTTCTGCACTTCGCTTCATTCGCTTTCAGTGTTTACGTTATGTATTACAAAAATATCGCAGAAAAACAAGAGGCAGCGTTTATCCTTCGAAACAAACAAACATTTGAAGAAATTTAATAAATATTTTTTACTGCGAACGAAAATCACATAGAAATGGTTCATGCGGCCCTGATTGCTGACATTCGAGTCCGACGGATATATGTACAAGGCCATTTTAGGCAAGAACCAAAGTCGAATTTATATTGGAATTTTAGTATACTATTAAAAAATAACAATTACTAATAATATGCATAATTTATTCAACAATAAATTTGCTGTCAAATACACATATCAGTAATAGGAGTGACATAATTTATTCTCATGTGAAAAATGATATTGATTTATATATGTAACTTAAAACTAATTGTGAAATAATTATAATTTTCGTTTCTTTTGTACACAAACAACTGAAAAGTCTGATGAGAAAGTAATTGCTAATCTTGAAAGTTTTTAAAATTTTTGAACTCCTTCCTGTACTTCAAATTTGTTGAATCATGTAAAATAGGACTTAATTTTTTTTCATATCAATTTGGAATATTATTAAATAAAATAGAATTTCCAGATCTGGGTTTTGCATGTTTCTATCTGAACTGTGAAATACTTTACATATGACACAAAAACGAGATGATCAGAGACGTGGACTCAAAAAGAATTAAATGACTTAATTCGAGAAATAGGATTACCTAAAGATGGCACTGAACACACTGCTTCAGCTTTGAAAAAAAGAAAATTCAGAAAAAGGAACGAAGTCAAGCATTTATCGGAACAGAGAACAGAATTTTCGGAAATGCTTTCATCTTGATCAAGAACTGTCTTTAGTCTATTGCACGGATATTGATGGAGTTATGGATGAATTGAAACCAGAAGTTTACAAAGATGAAGAGCGGAGGTTATTCATATACTCTTCTAAACGAAGCCTGAGGGCCGTCTTATTGCACAAAACAAACGCATATGCATCGATACCAATAGCTTTCCCAACAAAACTCAAAGAAGTTTACAGTAATATGAAAATTATCATGGAAAAATGAAGTACGAATAATATAAAAGGCAAACTTGTACAGATTTTGAAGTTTTTAAAATGTTTCTGGGACAACAATCAAGAGGGACAGTATTTTCAGTATATAATGTCTCAGTTTCCCCAATTATTCGATGCTGAATTGAAGAAAAAAATGTTAAAATTGTGAAAACTACCAAGATTAGCAATTACTTTTTCATCATACTTTTCAGTTTTTCGTTTACAAAAGAAGAAAAATTATAATTATTTAACAATCACGTATAAGTTACATATATAAATCAATACCATTGTTCACATTAGAATAAATTTTATCAATCTTATTATTGATATGTGCATTCGACAATAAAGTTACTGTTGAATAAATTATGCATATTATTTGTAGTTGTTATTTTCAAATAATATTCAGTGGAAAGAGTTCTTCCTATATGAATTTTGCATGAGTTGGGAAGAATATGAGAAATAATCTTTATAGATTCTCAATATTATAAAATAATAATATTGTTTATGTTTAAAAATGTGTTTCAATTTATTTTTAACATTTTGATTTACATGTATGAATACAAAACAAGGAATGTTTAGATTGTAAAAACTGGCTGAAGTATCCATAAAAAGAAGTTAATAAATTATATTTTAATTTAATAATATTGTAAATAGATTTTTAAAAAAATACGTACTCTTTTAGATGATTTAAGAAAAGTTCATTCTAAGTTAATCATTATTTCAGAATAGAATTTTAGTATGTATAGCAGGCCTGTCCAACTAGGGGAAATTACAGGAATTTTCCTCGAAACTGCTCGATTTCCATATGTGAGTTTTCCACCTCCATTTGCCTGGGCTCACTAGTAGAGAGTCCTGGTGGTGGTAGATTAGGGGGTTCAGCACCACAACGACGTTTCGAAGTAGTTGCTTCGGGGCGACTAAGTTAAAATTTTTATTTGTTTATTTTAATGTTGTGAAGTGTATCTCAAATGAACCACACATTTTTACCCACATCCTACCCTAAAAATTGAATTGAAATTAAAAATTAAATTAAAAATTGAATTAAAATTAAATTTATTTTAATCATTGTTTCAGTGAATTATATTTTGAAAAAATCCTGTTACCACAATGGGTATTTGATTTTTGAAGAATTGTGTCTAGGCATGGCCAACAGCGTTTTTTTTCTCACGTTTGTTGCTCTTGGAACAAAACAAAATTTTTCATCGTAATACGAGAAATGCCGTTTAATAGACCGAAAGAATTCGAATCACGTTTGCTTTATGTGAACTCAGTGCGATTTCCTTTTGCTGAGATAGACTACTTTTTCCCAAGTGACAGGACTTTCTGTCCCGATATTAGATTAAGCACGTTTCCCTCAGGATCATAGTTCTTACAGAGATATCGCGCTTGTGAAAGCTGTTGATAAAATATTCACACGAATGCTCCTGAATAGGCAGCAATGCTGAGAATTGTATACCCTAGGCCGGCCCAGGAAGGAAAAATTTACTCAAAAGCCACATCTTATAACAATAAATATGTAGGCAGGAAGGATTTTTGAGAATTCTTTTATCAAACAACATTTAAAATACAATTTGTACTTTCTTAAATCTGTGCAGTCAGAATTTTCCACTATTTTCTTCATTATATTAGTATCACAAGATTACTAACTCAAGATATCGAAGAGGAAAATTAGTTCCCTATTTTTATCATCATGTATGATAAAAATCAACGAACTTATTTTCGAATACGAGGAAAATCGATGGCATTTACGACTTCCAACGTTTCATCGCTTTCTTGATGCACAAAACCCTCCTTATCATCACAATAAAGGATTTTGCAATTAAAGTTCTTTATAATTCGCTCCGAAGGTATAAATTTATCACAGCACAAATTCCACTCGTACAAACTGAGTCTTATTCGGAGCAAGGAGTCGAGCATTTTGACTTGCAAATTATTGCGAACTTTCGTTTTCACAGCATTCGTAACAGAAAATGCGTGTTGCACGCGCATTGCTTGCTGGTAACGTTAAAATTTTCATAGCAAACAAAGATAATTCTTTGAATGTATGCAAAGCCGCTGCATTTTTGTATTGATGAACAGCAGGCCAAAGCTCAAAAATACTCTGAAAAGTTTGACTTTCCTTACAAAGCGTGCTCCAGTTAATGCTCGAAAGCATGTTTCGTTGATTCTTGACAATACTTCAAACTTTTACGTCAATGTAGGTATTTAAGAAAGGCAAATTTTTGACGTTTTTAATTCAGACAATTTTCGGGCGAAGAGTACTGAACGTTATTCAAGTTGGCCAAACTCCTCGGCAATCGTTTTCCGACTTCAATAGAAATACTTCCGACATGCCGTTATCAAAGTAGGAATATTACTTGACAAAAAATCAGGTTTAAGAATTTTGCGACACAAGAACCAAAATAAATGCTCTAAATCACTCAAAGCCTTCCCGGCGTCAGTATTGTTTTTTTGGAAGATCAAATTGGTTCTAATCACTTCCAAGAGAATTGGTTCGAGGATTGTTAGATACAAGTAACTGCAATTATCATTCAACATTCAGTCAAGTTTTCTGGCTGTGTAGAATTTTTTTTGACGCAGCATTTAAAAAGTGTGTTCTCAACTGAAACCAATTTTCTGAAATCCTTTTCGCTACATTGTATATGCATAACCAACGCGTTTTACAAACTTTCACGAATTTCCGAATTTTTTTCTCGTTTTCTTTTCTGCTTGGTACATTTTCATTTTTGTTATAATTTTCTTCATTCATTCATATTATTTGAACAAGTTTTTGATAATCTGCTTGACGGGTTTAACTGTATTTGAACCAATTATAAACTTCTCTACACAAAAACTCAATGTGAGCAGGTAAACGTTCAGATGTTTTGCAACTCGCATTATCTAAGGGCGCAGTCCCATGGATGTAGATTAGTGGAACAGGGGAATAGTTTCGACCAATGAGGCGATTGCTAGTGCTTGGGCAATCACCTCATTGGTGAAAACTATGCCACTATTCTATTCATCTACCTCAGCAATGGGACTGCGCCCTATGGAATAGCAAATGCAGCGAATGAGTATGAGATTTGGGACATTTTTTTTCAACAATGCGAAAAGAGAATGGTGTTCACCGCAAAGATTGGTCGCACTGTCTGTTTTAAGTCCTATGAGATTTTTGATGTCCAATTTCACTTCTTTCATAAAGTTGGTAGGATAATCATATAATGCCAAGACTGTGGTACTTTTAGCCAGTATGATTCCCAAAAATGACGTAGTTACTTTATTTTTAGATTTACTAAAATATTTTACACACACACATACAAATTTGGTAATTGAAATCTCTGTAGATTTGTCAACGAATAATGAAAAAGGTGCATCGAAAAATACCCTGAATCGCGCACTCTCGATTTTTCAACCAATCAGAACATCGACCCAACGACTGCCATATTGAATTTCCAACCAAAAGGAGAATCTCAGAAAAGTAGAGCGAAATTTTGAATCATATCGAGTCTACAATTTCTACAAAAACATATATGTTTCTCGTGTCGCCAAAAGTCGTTATAAATATAACGAAAAATCGCTGAAAAAGTCGCCAGTCGACAAATGGAAAAAAAGTCGCCACCGCCGCCGGACCGTCGCCAATTTGGCTACAAGTCGCCAATACTGGCAACCCTGGGTGGTCGCTTTCGTGAAGTAGAATGGGTGCTCAGTGCTGCAGACATGTAGTGTCTCGGAAGCAGTAAAAAATTAATTATTCTCATAAACAAATGAGGTACAGAATATGTGGAGTAAAGCAGGAGGGCAATAAATCTTAAAATTTTATAAAAAAAACGAAAAATAATGAAATGAAGTTTAGCAGTACAGAACAAGATTAACCAACATTTTTATCGAAAATGGATTTGTTGCATACATCATTTAAAAAAAATCAAATACCATTGTGGTAGCAGGATTTTTTCCAAATACAATTTTCTGATACAATATTTAAAATAAATTTTGTACATAAAATTTTACTCAGCATGTACCTAAAAATTTGAACGTAGTAATAGTTTTGTTGAACCTTCCAGCATGTACATTTTCTTTATTTATCGCTATAAAGTACGATATAATAATATAATTAACATTCATATTTGTAAATTAATTTAATTAATGATAAAATCATATTCCTCTGATAAAAAAAGTTTAATTTTTAGGGCAGGATGTGAGGAAAAATTTATGTTTCATTAGAGGTACATTTTACAACATTAAGATAAAAATATAAAATTTCAATTTAGTCGCCCCAAAGCACCTACTTCGGAAAGTCTCTTTGGTACTGAATCCCCCAATCTACGTCACGAGAGCATGCCACACAAACCACCACCACGACTCTCTATTAGTGAGTTCAAGTCAGTGGCGGTGGAAAACTAAAATCTGGAAATGGAGCTGTTTCGAGGAAAATTCCTGGAATTTCTCCTCTCTCGGCAGGCCTGATATATCCGAATTTCAGGCAGGTTTCAGGGCTTCATGAAGCTGTGTGGATCATATAATAAATTGTTCCAAGTTCCATTATCCAGACACATCTCGTCACTACTTCAGTCAACCATAACCCGCTTTAGTCTAAATTGTTCAAACTGTGCTTTAGCACGAAATTAACTAAAATTGTGGAAAGCCTTTACGATGCGGCTTATAACGAGACACATGCATTCCTATGTATTTTGAGTCGCCGAATCCGAATCTGAGGTTAAAATGGCACCCTTTACGATTAGTTATCGACATAACCTCAAAAAACCTCATTTTTTAGTATGTCATGGGAAAACATGGTTTTTTATGGATTTCAAGCCGCTGAATTCAAAAATGAATTCAGATTAGTGATATTACTGAAAATTTCGTAACACAACCTCCAAAAAATATTGTACAAGCAGCAAGTTGTAGATCGGTATCGTATTTTTATGGATTTTGACTAGCGGAACCTAGTTTTCAAGTCAGATCAACATAATAACGAATAAATCTCAGGCATTATTAAAAAAACATACCTTATTACAACAATCTGATCTTTGAAAAGTCTTCCTCGTAATATTCTTTGTCAGAAAACTTACTTCGTTTATTGTGAACCATGAGTTCTGAGCATCTTGTGTTATGCCGTAGTGTCTCCGGCGATAAGTTGACATTGTCCTAATCAAAGCCAGAGAGCCCTCATACTTAGCATTGGGGGGTATGAGGGTTATCACTCCCAGGACGCTGGACTCACCCGCAATCGGGCCAGGATCCTTAACGTGTGGGGGTTATAATAATCATGGCCCCCAAAAATAAAAAAACTTAGACAAAATGCACAGTTGTGTGAATAATCACGGTAAATTTTGTTACATCTGTACGAAATACGAAATTCCAAAACATCGGAAGAATATTACTGAAAAAATTTGGGACATGTATACAAAATACTTCAACGACAAGTTTCAAAAACAAGATGAAAGTTGGGCTTCTCATATTATGTGCTCCGCTTGTCATGTAATGTTGTGCAAATGCGAAAATAGTGGAAACAATGGAAGCTCGAAGTTTACAGTACCAGAAATCTGGAAAAAACCGCAAAATGAAAGGGATTGTTACTTCTGCATGAACGATGTAAAGAAATGGGGAATCTTGAACAAAAAATCAGTTACTTATGATACAGTCTCTTCAGCGATAGAACCACAAATGAAAAAACTGCAAACATTTCAGTAGACGCTGGCACCTCTCATTCCAACAATAAAAAAACGAAAGCAGTGCAAGAACATGAGAAATGCACTAGCATTAGTGAAGATTCCGATCCTGAATGTAAATCAACCGATAACGAATACACTACATATAACACAAAAACGAGATGATTAGAGACGTGGACTCAAAAATAATTAAATGACTTAATTCGAGAAATGGGATTACCTAAAGATGGTACTGAACACACTGTTTTAGCTTTGAAAAAAGAGGAAATTCAGCAAAAGGAACGAAGTCAAGTATTTATCGGAACAGAGAACAGAATTTTCGGAAATGCTTTCATCTTGTTCAAAAACTGTCTTTAGTCTATTGCACGGATATTGATGGACTTATGGATGAATTGAAACCAGGAGTTTACAAAGATGAAGAGCGGAGGTTATTCATAGACTCTTCTAAACGAAGCCTGAGGGCCGTCTTATTGCACAAAACAAACGCATATGCATCGATACCAATAGCTTCTTCAACAAAACTTAAAGAAGTTTACAGTAATATGAAAATCATCATAGAAAAATGAAGTACGAATAATATAAATGGCAAACTTGTACAGATTTTGAAGTTTTTTTAATGCTTCTGGGACAACAATTAAGAAATATGAAGTATCCTGGTTTCTTGTGCTTATGGGACAGCCGGGATCGTGGTAATCATTTCAAAAAATAAGTTTGGCCAAAAAAAATGTCGCTGAAAAAAGAAACCAAAAACGTCATCAATGACCCATTAATGGAGCCATCAAAAGTCCTCCTTCCTCTTCTCCATATCAAGTTGGGTCTCATGAAACAATTCGTGAAAGCACTAGAAAAAGAGGGACAATATTTTCAGTATATAATGTCTCAGTTTCCCCAATTATCCGATGCTGAATTGAAAGAAGGGATATTTGATGGGCCTCAAATTCTACAGCTATTAAAAGGCGACGTTTTTGTTACTAAAATGACTTTGACTGAGGAAAGAGCATAGCTCGATTTCGAAAATCTTGTTGACAATTCCTGGGAAATGTTAAAAGTCCGGAGTGGCAAAAAAAGATTTCGAGAATGGTCGATAGTTTCAAAAAATTGAAGTGTTTAATGAGTTTGAAGCTCCATTTCATCGATTCCTATTTTGAATACTTCCCTAAAAATCTAGGGGACTACAGTTAAGAACAGGGTGAAAGGCTCCATAAAGATATTCAAGTGATGGAACAACGATATCGAGGGAGATGGCGGACTTTTGCTGGACGTTGAAAAGAGATTTACCTCAGAAAAAATATTCAAAAAGGAAAATGCCGCTACGAATGTTTTTCGAATGCAAAAGAGTGCGTTACGAGTATAATAAAAAAGATAGTTGTCCTTTCATACAGCCATAGAAGACCAACACTAATTTGACTTACGTATCGGATTCAATGCCTGGAAGTACATTAGTTGAATTTAGTTCTAAAAAAAGCGGCTCTAGCAATTTCGTTTTGTGGTTATGTTTCACTTTTTCAGAAATATCATTGATCTAACTTCATTTTTGAATTCAGCGTCTTGAAATGGATATTAAAACCATGTTTCTCCATCGCATACTCAAAAATGAGGTTCTTTGACGTTATGTCAAAAACTAATCGTGAAAGGTGCTATTTGGCTTGAGATTCGGATGCAGCGACTCAAAATACATAAGAATACGTGTGTTTCGTTAAAAGTTCTTGACCTGTTTTTTTTTCGTGTTGCTGTGTAATTCAATAAAAGTAACTTAAATATGGAAAAAATTGTTTCATGAAGTTTTTTACAATAATGATTTCAAATAATAGTGATAACAATAATAATTACAAATTGTGCTGAAATATACTAAGAATATTCAAATTAGTTATTTTATTTTGTGATTGGCACATCTTATGACAAAATATTATAGAAAAATATGAAGCAAGTAGGATAACATTATTATTTTTATTCAAAATGAGTTCAAAATTTTTTATTAAATTATGTATAATGATGATAATATACTGGTGATTATTATGAAAAAGCAGTGAATACCAGATAAAAAAATGCGCTATCATAGTCATGTGAAAAATATTTACTCTAGACTAAAACGTCTTTGAGGCATTCACTATGGAAGTATAGTATAGGATGACTCTTAACTTTTTAATGAAGATATTTAAATGGATAATAACAAACAAACTAAAAAATTTCATTTACCACTTTTTTATGTACGCAGCTGACGAAAATAGAGTTGACACATGTTTCATGTTGAGTAATGTAAATGCTCTAAAAATTGAAAGAAAAAAATCAAATTTTGTGTATGAAGTAACTCGAAATAACATGAAATTTCTTTAATTTTGCAGAAATTTTCAAGTGTGCGATAGGAGTGTACTTGTTTTTATCTTCTCTCGTTTTATCGTTAGATAAATATGTATTATTACCATGCCATTTATGCCATACTTCTTTGGCAATACAAATCATACTTTTCGAAAATTTTTCGAGGATATAAATATATATTGGAAATGTTTTTGAATTACACGAAAAGCAATTGTATCGTATCATTTAACTTGACTTTTTATCGACTTTCCGAATTTTTAGATAAAATAAATATTTTTTAAAAAATCGGTCTTAGTGCGAAAATTTAAAAAAACTGAATTTTCCGAAATACTAAAAATTTCTCCAAATCTTTAAATATGAATCATCGTCCTTCGACATAAAACGTGTTTCTCTGTAACTGTCAAATATTTTTCAAAACAAATTTGATGAATCATACAGTTCTACGCAATTCACAAGGCGTCTTAGTTTTATTTTTATAACGAACGCGAAATAGATAACGAACAAACATATAAAGTTAATCTATTGTGTACCATACCCATTGTAATATAGAGATGACGCCTGTTTTTTATGAAATTCAATGTCATGTGCTTAAAATATTTTTAACTTGGCTGTACATTATACAATTTTTTTTGATCGAAACCTTATAAGATAATGATAGAACCATTTCAAACATTTTCAATTCGTAATTTGAAAAAAGTTTCATATTATTTCAAATGGAATTGCTTAAAATCGAACACGTTTGAATCGCAGATTTTAGTTGTTAATTTTGATAATGTTGAATGTTTTAAAATTTGTAACTATTAAAATTTCGGACTGTTCATTGTCGAAGGCTTCAAATCAAATTGGTTTAATTTGGATCGTTGTCAATTTAAAATTAATCTATTTAGAATGATCCAATTTGAAATGATATAATTTTAGCGATATTAAAGATCGCACAATTAGAATTACTTTATTCTCCTCTGGTTCGAACCTCACAGTTTAGAATTCAACATTTTTTAAGCTATAATTTGAATTTCTGTATCTTATATGTATTTTCATTTTGAAACTAAAATTGTATTGATTTAAGAAAATAATATATACTTTTCATTTGAACAATATTTCAAGCTTCTTGAATTATAACTTTTTCAAAAGACAATTTTTTTGAAAATTTATTTTCCTTGAAGTTTTCCTGTAAGTTTGATAATTAAACAAAACTATTAATAGAGTATTCTTTGAAGAGCTGATGCTAAACTTTCTCCATTTTTTTTGAAGAGGACATTTTTTTAAAATCCTGTATTTCGCGAAGTAATTATGATAATTACCATTTTGTTTTTGATCCAGATGGTCATTTCTTACTATTTTGATATCCGCAAAAATATTAAAAAGTTGAAAATCAGCATAACGGCGACAGTTTTTTTTGGAAATGAAAAGTTTCGGTATTTTTCTTAAAATCTTCGAGATACGAAAAACAATCAAAGAGCAACATTTTTTTCGTGCCAGGAATTCTACAAACAGTTCTTGTTCCATTTTTCAATCTTTTGCACCGGCTTTGATTCCTCATAGAGGAAGCTTTGTAATGGTAACAACTTAAAACAAAAATTAAAATTCGTTTAATTGAATTTCCGTCAATTGGAAAATGTGTAGTACAATATTTTGAGCAATTACGCGACTCTCTCTCTGTGCATGCGTGCGTGCGCGTGTGTGTGTGTATGTGTGTGGTTGTTGAATATTATTGTGGGATTGAGAACCCAATCTGCAGTTTTCTAAAAGTGACCTGTGTGACTGTTTTCATTTAAAAAATTTTACGTTGATTTTAGATGAAGACACGCTAGAAATTGTTGGTTCAAAGAACTCAGAGTGGATTATAAGGGTTATTAAATATTACTTTTGGGTTGTGAACATAACGTCGATTTTTCTGAAGGAAACCTGTGTGACTACTTTCAATTTGAAAATTTTATGGCTGTTTTAGATAAAGACACCTTGAAAATTTTTGGTTAAAATAACTAGGGGTGGATTTTAGGGGCTGTTGATTATAACTGTTGGGTTAAGAACATAATATGGAGTTTTCTGAAAGTGACATGTTACCATTTTTATTTGAAAATTTTTATAACTGATTTAGATGGAGACACATTGAAAATTTGTCGTCAAAAAACGAAAAGTGTCTTGTATGGGTGTTTGAATGATACTGTGGGCTTAGGAACATATTCTGTAGTTCTCAGAAAGTGGCATGTATGGCTATTTTCATTTTAAAAATTTTATAGCTGTTTTAGATGAAGACACTTTGGAAATAGTTTGCAAAAAGAACGAGCGATGGATTATAGAGGTTTTTTAAAGATTATTGTGGGGTTGGGAACATAATCTGGAATTCTTTGTAAGCGATCTATTCGACTATTTTCATTGAAAAAATGTTATGGCCGTTTTTGCTGAAGACACTTTAAAATATTTCGTTAAAAGGACGAGGGGTGGATTCAAGGGGTGTTTGAATATTATTGTGGGGTCGGAAACATAATCTGGAGTTTTTATAAAGTGACCTGTTTCCATGTTTTCATTTGAAAAATTTTATGGCTGTTTTATCTGAAGACACTTTAGAAATTTTTCTTTAAAAGAACTAGAGGTGAATTGCAGGGGTGTTTGAAGATTATTGAGGGGTTGAGAACATAATCTGGAGTTTTTTGAAAGTGACACGTGTGACTATTTTCAATTAAAAATTTCATATATTTTTTAGCCGAAGACACTTCAGAAATGTTTAGATAACTGAACGAAGCGGGGATCTCAGGTGTGTTTGAATATTATTGTGGGGTTGGAAACATGATCTGGAGTTTTTTGAAAATGACCTTTTTGACTATTTTTATTAAGAAAAATTTGCAGCTGTTTTAGCTAAAGACACCTTGGAAATTTTTCGTTAAAAGAACGAGGGGTAGATTGTGAGCGTGCTTGAATATTATTGTCGGGTGGGGAGCATAATCTGGAATTTTTTTAAAGTGACTTGTTTGACTATTTTCATTCAAAAAAATTTTATGGCTTTTAACTGGAGACACTTTGGAAATAATTCTTCAAAAAAACTAGGGGTGTACTGTAGGGGTGTTTGATTATTATCGTGGAGTTTAGAACATAATCTGGGAATTTTTGAGAGTGACCTGTGTGACTATTTTTATTGAAAAAATTTTATAGCTGTTTTAGTTGAAGGCACTTTGGAAATATTTCGTCAAAAGAACGAGGGGTGGATTTTAGGGGTGCTTGCTTATTATTGTGAAGCTGCGAACATAATCTGAAGTTTTTGGAAAGTGAGTTATGTGACTACTCTCATTTGGAAAATGTTATGGCTGTTTTAGCTGAAGACACTTAAGAAGTTTTTAGATAAAAGAAATAGGGGTGGATTTTAGGGATGTTTGAATATTATTGCGGGGTTGAAAACATAATCTGTAGTTTTTTGAAATTGACCTGTTTGACTATTTTCATTTAAAGAATTGTATAGCTGTTTGAGCTGAAGGCACTTCGGAAATTTTTCTTTAAAGAAACTAGGGGTGGAATGTAGGGGTATTTAAAACTTATGGTGCGGTTGAGAACATAATATGAAGTTTTTTTTAAGTGACCTGTGTGAAAATTTTCGATTTAAAAATTTTGTGGCTGTTTTACATGTAGACACTTTGGAATTGTTTCCAGACGCCAGATAGTCGAGCTGACTATCCATTCTTAGAGAACATAACGCATCCTTGTGTAACGCCCTGCCCGATATCAAACTCAGTTGTCCATTTACCCTTACGCTCGCTCTACCACCTTCATAATTATATTGCTTGTACTGCTTTTAGAAGCCAACTAATGACTCGATAGTCTTTCAGAACTGCTCAAAGTTCAATTGTATCCACCTCATCGATAGGCTTCAACAGATCAAGAAGTGCACAGAAAACTTATTTGTCTAATCTCAAAATTTTCTCTATGATCTGTCTCAAACTCTATATCTGATCCGCATATAATCTTCCTGGCATAAATTCACATTAGATTTCCCGAATTTTTTTTTTCTGTTATTTTTATGTCCTCACCAATAAGTATTTTGGTCAATATTTTGCCGTCGGTACTTAGTAAGCTGATAGCTTTGTAATTAGTGCAGTTACCTTTATCACTATTGAGTATTACAACGTAATTATAAGCAACGGATATCAAGAAGAATCGGTACCATATTTTCTAATTCATCTATCCACTAATTTCGGGAGTACCTCAAAAGAAGCGTACACATAAAACTGTTATCATTTAATATTCGAAAATTATTCATATTTTTACAATTATCGTTGGAAATTTCAAAGTTTAAAATTATTCTAGATACATTTTGAAAGTTGAATGTTAAAGGATTTTAAGTTGAGAAATAAACACTACTAGGTTAAACTCTCATTATGAACTTTCAAAAGCTTTTACTTTCTAAAAATATTGTTTAAGTAAATGTAGAAAATTTTTTTTAGAACCACTATTTCAATTTTTCAAGTATAAGCACATAAGGGAAACGTCCCTGTAATCGTGACAGTCCCAGTTCGTGACACCATTTTCGTTGTTTTTTATCTAATTTGAATTAATTAAAATTGCATTTGATGCTATAAAATGCTAAAAATAAATTATTTCCAGCATTAAATATTACTTTCAACATATTTTTTACTAATATATTCAAATTATAACCAAGTTTCACGATTTTCGGGATCATCACGATTCGTGGGGCATTTACCTTAGTTAAACATAGCGATTTTCCCATTGGTGTCGCAATTTCACAGTCGACGGTAATTTAACGCCGAAACTATTAATACGTTGTATCTACTAGGATACCTTTTTGCCAATCTTGAACACTAAAAAAAAATGAAATTTTTATAAAGAAATCACTTATAAAAATAAATTGTAAAGCTTCAAAAT
This sequence comes from Melikaiella ostensackeni, assembly GCA_032362435.1. Classification (NCBI taxonomy): domain Eukaryota; kingdom Metazoa; phylum Arthropoda; class Insecta; order Hymenoptera; family Cynipidae; genus Melikaiella; species Melikaiella ostensackeni. The sequence continues at coordinate 23,788,300 of JAUMHM010000079.1, forward strand.
AGAATATCAAAAGTTTCGATTTTATAGTTACAGATGGTGTTTTAGGGATACTTACATTGTGGAAACCACAACACATAATTTTTGAACAACATCTTGCACAATTTTTGATTGTTCTGCTTGCGAATCGCAGACTTTTTTGACCAAACTTTCTGATAATGATTTAATTTTGCTATCTTGTTGGCACATCGGTTTAATAACAGTTTCTAGTTTGGATTTCCCATCCTTCAATATGGTGTCAATTTTGCCGGACATTTCAGGATAATATTTAAGTAATGCATCCATCTCATTATCGGCACCTTGTAAGTGGCAAACTGATCCGTACTGTTTTGAAAGCACAGCGTGAATAGGTTCCGGTATATCTACTCCAGTACCTGACATATTACAAAAAAAACCAGTTAATTGAAAAATTAAGGCAAGATTGATGAAATAATCGATCCGAAATCCGATTACGATTACTTGCACTTGTTTTTTGGAAGGCAGGTTGCTCCCTAATGTATCGCTCTGAGGTGAAACACCCAGAAGAAACAAGTTTTCCCGACTTTTCAATTGCATTTTCAAATTTCTTTAGCCGTTTTACGTATAACAGACCCTTAAACATAAATTGAACATCGAAATAAAGAAACACTTCGTCGCAAAAACAACTCGCGAAAAGAATTTCGTTTTTTAGTCTTAAAATATTTTTTTTTTTTCGACATTTAGATGGCCGCCCTTTTGTGATTTTCCAAAATTTTGAGTTTGTAACTATGAGATATTCTAAGCATCCCATGCAAATTTTTGTTCTCGGAGGTGTACTTTCTTTTTTTGGGTATACGAACAGATTCCGTTAGTGAGAGCAAACGAAAAAAAAAAAGTCTATAAATAAGGACCACCGTATTTTACATAGCAGACGGAAATTTCCAGAAAAATGTTTTGGCTATATGTTTGGTCTAGAAATTTTTGAAATTTTTCTGCAAAATTGTCTTACTGTGCTTCACAACATAACACGTTGTATACGTCTATATACCCATAAATAGGTGACAAATCATGTTCATCGTGAATAAATGCGAAAACATAACGATTGGCAACAATATCTATCAAAGAAATGACTAATATCTTTCCAAAAAATCATTCAAAATTGTTTCAGCTTTTTATAGACTATGTAAATGATTGTTAGTCGCTTTGTCTCACGAATTATGAGCGAAAATAATGGGAGAGACTATTTTTGGCTCAAATCAATCATTATACAGTTGAGAAGGCCAATCACTGTGCTTTCAGAATCAGAAATCCATACGCTAATGTGGTCAGTGACGGCAATGACTATATTTCATAACATTTCAGAAGCCAATAATACAATCTTTGGCCTATGCTAATCACAATTTTTTTGTCGCCAATCACTGTATTTTTTGACATCACTGTTATTTTCCTAAATATAAATGATCTAATACTTGACCGCTTAACTTACCATCACTGTATGGATTCTGCGCCAGGTCCTTTAAGTTAACTGTGATACTTTTATGCCCGTCCTGAACGCTAGAAAAGAATAGAATTGTTTTCAAAAATTTACTTGAAAAAAGTTAATTTTAAACTTTCAAAAGAAGATATTCAAAGTTTTGTTTTGATAGGTATAGATAAAGATGGAATTTACAAGAAACTTACATTGTAGAAACTAGGCTACAAATATTTTGAATAACATCTTGTACAATTTTGGATTGCTCAGCTTGCAAATCGCAGACTTTTTTAACCAAACTTTCCAATAATGATTTAATTTTTCTATCTTGTTGGCACATTGGATTTATAAGATTTTCTAGTTTTGATGTTCCATCCTCTAATTTGGTGTTAATTTTTCCAGCCAATTCGTCATAATATTTAAGCAATGTATTCAGCTGCACAACGACATCATTTGAGCGACCTTCGAATGCAATCCGATTAGTTAAAATTTGGTACTTTTGACAGCAAACGTGAATTGATGCACTTTTGAGGTCAAAACGAGGTAGATATTAAAACTTTTCATAACATAAATGGTTGACGATTTGAAGAATATTGGCGGCAATTTAAGAATAAACGTACATCAAAAGATTTCAAATAGTTCTTTTCAGGCTTTTAGCGTCAAACTGTGTACTTTTGGCGCCGCATGATGCCAATAGTCCGAGCTTTGACAGCATCGCTGGGTCGTTTTACGCTAAAGCTGAAAAGTGATGTCAACAGTTCCAGCAAACCTTTTTATTTTTAATATTTCCTGCCAATACTTTTGGTATCGGATGTACGATGTGAATGTTGAAACTTTTGATCAACCTAAATAGTGGAGGCAGTCTAAAATTTCAACAGCACTTCTTGTCGTTGTCAAATGTCAAACCGTTGACAAAATTGATAGCCAAAAGCTGTTGATATAAAGATTTTTGACGACAAATTATATTCATAACATCAAAAATTGTACTTTAAACACGAAACAAAAATTGGTTTATTGAACTTTTTGACAATCGTCTTTTTGGCTTAGCGGCAAGCGATGTACTTTTGGCGCCGAATGATGTGAAAAGTCGAACTGTTCACATTTTTTGTCAAAAGTACGTAATATCAATTGCACGATGTGCATTGAATGCATTCCTCACCTTTTAAGCGGCAAACGGAACTGTACTGTTTTGAAAGAACAGCATTAACAGGTTCAGATACATCTTCTTTAGAGCCCATAACATTGCGCGAAAAACCTGTTAGTTTCAAAATTAAGGAATGAGTGATAAAGTAAACAATATGAAGTTCTAAAATAATCGCAGGTAATCGAATTCATTGCTTTCTAATCACAAAGATTTCAAATACAGACTTCTGAAAGAGAGCAAGTGACATACAAAATTTAAATATCTATATACGATTATAAAAAACAACTAATATATTCTAAAATACGGGCATGATGCTGGCTTGTATTTTGGGAATGAAGATTTGCAAAGCGAGTCGCCGCCTTGTACAAAACAATCCCAAATATACGAACTATCTTGAAAAAAAGTATGATTTTACAACACTTATTGAATTCACGGCGCAATTCTTATCTGATTTTATTAAACCTTGGTAGATTACTCCAGAATGTGAAACTGTATACTATACATTTTCTCGCGATTAGAGGTTGATAAAATAAAAACTGTACATTTTTACTGCTTTAAACTATAAAGAATAGATTTTAGCACCTTTTCCCATAGCTGCACAGTGAGCTAGGGGAATCCCAAAAGAGGTCAAAATTTTATATTTCGACCAATTTGTATGCAACTTGGTGTACGTCGGTTTCTTAAGGTCACTGAATTCAAATTTACGTCAAAAGTTACAAATATGAAACGGTGGATGGAATAAGGACTACAAAATAAACTACAAATATGTAAAAAAAATTATTTTATCTGCCATATTGGGTCCAACTTTCTAAACGAGTAACATTTGACGTCAAATTACACGGCAAAAAATTGGTTGTCAAATAATAATTCATTGGCTGAGTCAACCAATCTAGGATAGAACCGGAAGCATGTCAGAAACTAAGTGTCGTCGTTAGAAAATTGTATAGTGAGCCATCCAGATTTTTACAGATTGGCTCCTCACAATCTTTTGTAGTCTCTAGAATATTGTCGAAATCTGTTAAATACAAATTGGAGGACTGTAGTTCCTATTTTAAAAGCACGGAATGTTCCAGGAACGTGCCGGGAATGTCTTGCGCGTACCTTGGGAACGTTTCAGTCACGTCGCCGAAACATATGAAATGTCCGCTTCTTTGAAACGTTCCCGGAACGTTCCACTGGAACCCAAAGGGCACTTATTATTGTTGTTATTATTAACGCCAAATATCGCGTAAGCCGTGGGAGATTGGTAAAAATGGATTTCAGTTTTTAATATGGATATCGTATTATAGTGCAGTATAAGCAGTATTCAAAATTCGAAAAATGATATCTATTTTTACCTATCTTTTACGGATTACGAGATATTTGTTGTAAAAAATCACAATAACGGTAAGTTTCCTCTAAGTGCCAGTAAAACGTTAATGGAACGTTCCGTGCTATCAGGGTAGACTGTCTTTGAATAATTCTATGACTTTTCTTCACTTCCTCGACAACATCTTAAGCTTTTTGTTAAAAAATATGCGATATCTTCAAAAAAAGTTGGCCTATACTAGACTGACAGACTAGTCAAGTAAAGTTTCGACAACCTATTTTTTCCACGTGTATTACCAAATCAAATATAGTCTAACTTGACTAATCAAAATGAAATCATAGGCCATAAAATGACCAGTATTCATCAAAATTAGTATTAAAAACTTAATAATTATTCTATTCGACACTAAAAACATCGTAAAATATAAAAACATGGGTCAATACAGTGAAAATATTTCGCATTTTTTAAACAAGAAATTCTATATAAATATTCCGTATAAAATTGTTAAGGTGCATGAATATTCACCAAATTCTACTTTCCCTAAGGTTTATCTTACCTAAATTGAGTTGACCAATTTTCCGCTTTTCTGTATTACCGTTTGATTTATTTTTTATTCTTAATTATCCATTTGTCGTGATTTTCGTACAACCTAATTTTTATGTTCATGAATGATCATTTTATAACATTTTTGT
>JAUMHM010000079.1:23806889-23817686 GCA_032362435.1 Melikaiella ostensackeni
AATGTTGTGTCGCTGATTCATCCTGATGGTAAGTTTACAACCTCAAAAAAAACGACAAACTAAGAAAAAAATTCAGAACTAAACTTCTGCATTCACCTTTTGTATTATATAATCGCTTCAGTTCAGTCGACTTGAAAATAATAAGAGCACGTAACCATCTGCTTCTGAAGTACCGTCAGCGCGGACGGTAAAGAAAGGCCTATCACTTACTGCACTCAAGTCTGCTACACGTACTAAATTTCAATAGCAATTTTCTCAGAAACTATTACTCCTTAAGGAAAAGTATTCAGAATAAAAAATGTATATTTTGAATGGATCTATAACTCTTGCCTGGAAACTTTTCCGAAATTTCCTATATTTACCGAGATAAATTCAGAAAACCATGACTTTCATGGGTTTTCCATGGTTTTCGCCATGAAAATCGACTTTGCGCCAATTGGCACCACCATTTTCGTAATCACCGCGTCAAACTAGTACGTATCCGGAGTTTCAAAAAAATCGAAGGTGAAAAAAAATAAATACCTTTTCGGTAGGGGCAAGGCATGAAATTTTCATCTTTATCATCAAATATCTCGAAAAATTTCACTTGCACAAAAAAAATGGATCAAACATAAAATGTGTATTTTGACTAAGTCTACAACTTTTGTTAACATAGTTTTTCGAAATTTTCAATCGTTCTCGAGATAAACGTGAAAAACCATGATTTTTATGGGGTCTTATGGTTTTCACCATGAAATTCAAATTTTCGTCGATTTTCACTATGATCTTTATAATCAACGCGTCAAAATACAAAAATATACGAAGTTTCGAAAAAATCAAAGATAAAGGTTATTCGGAACTACACCACTTTTTCGGTAAAGTGATATAAGAATTTGTTCGTACTAAAAAACTTCAGTTTTTAAAAAATTGAAAACTAAAGAAAGGTAATGCCTAAGGAAAGTACTCTGCCTAAAAAAAGAAAGAAATCAATCAAAAGAGAAAAGCCGATAGTTTTCTCAAGAAATCTCAAAATGAGAAGACGTAGTATACAGGATAATCCTGAACTCATCATATACCTCACATATACAAATTCCTTGTACAAGACTGAACTGCAAAGTCCGAGGCTTTGCAGTTTGCAAATAATTATTGTGAAAATTGACAAAATGGTGGCGATTTTTCTGAACATATTTGAACTTAATTTTCTCAAAAAGGCCAGCGTTTTTTCCTCTTGACTTTTTTAAAGTTGGTACTAATATAGTGAATATATCCCTTAAGAGTTTGTCTTGTGCCCGTATCTAAAAGAAAATCAAAATTTGCATTTTTTACAAAATCGAGACAAAAGATACCAGAGAAAGTCAAAGGAGCAAATAAGTACTCCTCTCGAATATCTTGAGTTTTTTCGAAATTTTCGCTAAAATATGAATCAAGTCGGCTATAATTGTATTTTGCTCAAAGCAATACATTTTTTTTAATTTTCTAAGAAAAGTTAACGTGTAAGTCTACAAGTTGAAGAAAATGTTTACAAAATCTTAGAAAGTTTGATTGTTTTGAGAAAAATACAATTATAGCCGACTCTTATTCGTTTTAAAATTTTCAGAAAAACCGCCACAATTTTGTTAATTTTGACAATTTATAAAATTTTCCGGCAAATTTTTAAAGAGAACGAGAAGATATGTTAGAATAAAAAAGAAAATGTTAAATATTTTCGTTGGTTTATAGATACTGGACGGGAAAAAATAGATATTAAAACAGAATATCTACATATTACCGGAGAATATCTTAGCGATTTAACTATTGGACATAAATCTGGATATTAGAGCAGAGCATCAGTGGATATTAAAAAAAAGATTTTAACTGACAAAATTCAAGATATTTAAGGGCAGAATCCAAGATATTGAAGTGAAATAAAACGAGATATTAAAGTTTACTATGTATGATACTGAACTAAAGTTTCTCAAATGATGCACATTACCTATACAAATATACACCTAGAAGTCAGAGAATTTTATGTCAAATGAAACTAATAGTCAATATTTTTGAGAACGCAAAAAACCGGGAAATGGCAATAAGTTAATTTTTTTACTGGAAATTTAAAAAATATTTAGTAGGAATCCTTTCCAATCACTTTGAATGTCACTAACTTATTATCATATGAAATTACGCAATTTTTAATAAGATCGAATCTAATTTTTGTACGAAAAATTTAAGAATAAAAAATTCTAAATCTGTTCAAAATTAAAAAAATTTATGCGTTAAAAATTGCAGTCGCTTACAATTGTGCTGTTTGAAATCGAAAGTCTTAATTGTTCAAAAGATGTACATTTTGGATTGAAGCTTCATAAATTATTTTCAATTTTCAAATAATTTCAAATTTATCGATTCAAAATTAGACAATACTCACAAATTGAAAACGTTTTAAATTAAACACTTTCTAATTGCAGACTTGAAACAAATAATCTTTCCAAATTTGTCTGGTTGGTATTTTTGTTTAAATAGACAATTTTAAATGAAGTATTCCAAATTAATCGATTTAAAATTTGAGCTTTCAAAATTGTATAATTTGAAATTTTTTCAAAATTGAACTCAAAATTCAAAGCCCCAATGTTTAAATAATTTTTTTAAAATGATTTTGAATTGTTTAAATTTTAGATTGTTAGATTTCCAATTTCGAACGTAATAATTTATATTGTTCCATTTTGTAGATTGTTCAATCCTAACAAAAATTGCTGAATTTTTGAAAGTATAAATTATACTTGCACAATTTTTCATTTTAAGCAATTTAAATAATTCAACCTAGAAGGATTCTATTGTGAGAAAGTTTTAATTTTACAATTGAAATTCTAATTTAAAAAATGTTCAGTACAAAAGAAAATTTAGAATCTATGATTTTGAATACTTCCAATTTATAATAATATAATTTGAAACATTTTTTGGAATAATTACATTTTTAAGGTTTATTATTAAAAACACTTCTATTTTTATTGAGTTAGAAGGGAAGACATTTTTAAAAAAATTTCTGAATCTTAAGAAGGAATTTTTTAGAAACATTTTTAATGAGTTGAAGGCGGCAAATTCTGTGCTTTCAAAATTGTTTTCAAGATTAAATGGGGTAATTTTTATTTTCAATTTTTGTCTCATTGTGAGAGCGGATTTTTTATTTTCAACACTCTTGTTATTTCTGAATTGGAAGAAGAAATTTTTTAAAGGCATTGTAAATGGTTACAGTCATTCAAATTTTGTATATTTAATTTATTTTTCGAGATCAAAAGGGGCAGTTTTTTATTTTTAAGATTTTTATTGATTTGGAAGGGAGGGCATTTTTGTTTTTAACTTTTGGCTGAATTTAAACAGGGACATTTTTTATTTTCAACATTTCTATTGAGCTTGAAGGAAGGAAATTTTGGCTCTCAACTATTTTCTGAATTGAAAAAGAGACATTTTATATTTATAACATTTTTATTGAGCTTCAAGGGGGAACATTTTGGTTTTAATTATTCTCTGAGTTGGAAAAGGGCATTTTTAAAAACTTTTTATTGCAGTTCAGTTTTGATTACATGTGCGTCTAATCCATTTCATTAGAAATTAAAGTAAACGATTTTTGTCGGAAAAGGGCATTTTTAAAAACTTTTTATTGCAGTTCAGTTTTGATTACATGTGCGTCTAATCCATTTCATTAAAAATTAAAGTAAACGATTTTTGTTAGGCATAAGAGAAAATCATGAATCCTAGGGAATACTAAACAAGCGATGCCAAGGTATTTATAACACCAAAGTAGTGCAACGTTCACACGTCTCCATTTTATGTTTAAAAAATGTAGGCTATTGTATGTGAGGCCTGGGCGAATTCATTTCAAATCGGACAGACTGTGCAATATTGTACATGCTAAAATGGGGTGGCTCAAAATGACTTTTACATTCTCATAATTTATGATGGAATGTATTACATTCATGTGAATTCGGACCTATCCAGTTTTCGTCCATTGTCGACGTTTTGAGACCCCCTGAATCAGAAGAAATGGTTTTTATGATAATATCTGTCTATCTATTGTCTCACGACGCAATAACTTTCGAAGGAATTTTCTAGTTTGAATTTCCTTCAGCACACTGGTTTGTGCCCCGAAAAGTGCCTCTAAATTAAAAAATGTCAATTCTGCACGTAAGAATACAGTTTTGAGGATTTTAATCTCATTTTCTTCCATAAATTATTATTGTTGGTCTAGTGGAATATGTATCAATATTTCAAAGTAATTTTCAATCATTTAATCAATTTCAAATTGTTTTTTCTCAAAAAGTCAGTTTTTTTCTGACAGAATCATAATCTTGGTTTTCCTTTTAATAACTTGAAAAAAGTTAAACTTTAATATGGCAATTCAAAATAATTCAAGGTATAATCCAATAATTTCAAAAGTATTTTAAAAAACTATCAATGAGTTCCAAACTTTTCAAGGGAATTTTACAGATTTCAAGAAAATTTTACAGAGTTGAAAAAACGTGTACATCTTAATTCACTGGTATAGTCTAACCGTCGACCTAACATGACTAATTGACAGAATTTAAAAACGTGCAGTGGCTTTTGAAGAACTGCGAGGATTCAGAAGAACTCAAAAGAATCCAGAGAATTCGAAAGACTTAAAATTCGAAATAATGCAAAGTGTATTTTAATGGCATCACAGGTAGTCAAAAAGCTTTTAATTAATTTTTAACTCTTTAAAGGTATTCTACAGATAAAAAAAAATTCTACAGAATTTAAGAGACTTTTACAGAATTCAAGATAACTCCACAGTTTCAAGAGAATTCTACAGAATGACTTCTACAGAATTCAAGCGAATTCCACAGATTTCAAGAGAATTCTACAGAAATCTACAGAATTCAAATACCTCAACCCGTCGAGCAATGCTGACTAATTTGCTTTGTACAAATTTTTTATTATTATTTTCGACTCTATTTTTTTGAAATTAAAAAACATAAAAATGTATTTTGAATAATGGGACACCCTGTAGAGGACATTCTGGTTGAAAAAATAGGAATTTTAGATACATCAACAATTTCATTAATTAATTTTTTTACAGCCAAGTTTATAGTATATAGTATATTATGCTGCAAGTGAGGGAAGCAGGCGATTTTCGACGAGTGTGAAGTTTGCTGTACAAGCAGGGCAAGGGCATCCATCACACAAGATGATAATCAGCTCCATCCCTTGTAGCATATGATACTTTTTTCCCAATTTTGGTAAAATGTCCATAATCACATGCGTGCAATAGTGGGTGCGGAATCGAGCATTTTCAATCAGTAACGGGTGCGGGTGTGCAGTTGACCTCGAATGCGCAGTGTTTCTTCATTATTCCCTGCGGAAGCTCTGTACTAAGATCTGCGCATGCGGAATCCCACGTTGCACGCATGGAACATGGACATTGAAATAAATATTTTATGTAGTTTAAATGTAATCTAGTCCATCTCCTGAATATAATAACACCCTTATCTGGGAATTTTTTTTACATTTTGTCTGGCCAGTTCTGGAAAGAACTGAGAATTGTATTTTTGACGAAAGGCTAATTTAGGTTCTTCTTTGGGAATAGCAGGTGTAGAAATACCCTGTAATTTTACTAGTAACGCTACTGTTCTACGTTTCTCAGTCCGTTCTCGCACTATTCTTTCCGCTCTTAATTTTTCTATACTATTATTTTTCGTGTGCTTCGTAGATTCTAATTTATCTTCATTGCTTTTATTTAATTTATGCTTCTCATTATTAATTCTCTTCTCTCTATCTAAATCAGCCGATTTGTGTGTTCTCTCATTAATCATAGTCGGTTTATCGTTGGATTGACGATCTTCTGCAGTTGAACAGGCACTTCTTAAATGTCTTTTGATATCATGAATGGGATCTTCAAGTGCTTTCCTTTTCGTGTCTGTTTCAACTCCCTTCTTCGTGACTGAGGGTCGCTCAGGCAATTTATTGTACCAACCTATTTTGCCCGTGTTTTCATTGGAATCTTGACCAAGATATGTTAAGTACCCGATCTTTTTTTCATACTTTTCTCGATCTTTCTTTTTTTCCTTTTCATAATCCTTATTTGATTTCCTGTAATCGATTTTTCCGGCTCCTAATTCAGTAAAGAAATTGACATGCTCCTTCTTCTCAGTTGAAGTTAATGTTTCCGTACTTTCTGATCTGCCATCATATTTTTTTCTCGCTTGTTGTCGTAAAATTTTAATTCTGGATTCGGTCTTCTGAAAAATTTTAATTTTTCATGAATAAACTGTAATAAAAACTATAACCTCCAAAAAACATATAAACTATAACATTAGACCACAGTGAAGTCACGAAATTGTTTCAAACTAAAATATATAGTTTTCCAAGGTAAAATATGCAAAACGTGTTTTACGTTTCTGACCAAACATTTTTTTTCATGTAGTTACGGTTATTTACATATCTGTGTAGTGTCCATGCTTGGTATGAACGCCAATATGTTTTGGACGACGTATTTATGGACAGAACGAATTGCGCAATTCGTAAAGTTGCCGAAATTATGTTTTTTGGAGCTTGCAGTCAAGTTACTAATCTGAGAGAAAAGAAGCTCAATTAGAAATTGTAGGTATTGAAAAGATCTACAATTTTGTGGATCTAAAGATAACATACGTTCATTTGTTCACTCGCAAAGTAAGAAAAACCGGCCCAAATGGCCGTTTTTAAAGTACCTAGTTATTTTTGCAAAAATGCATATACATCTTTGAAAGCATCTGAAAATATATTTCTTGATATGCTTTCAGCGTGCGTAAAATTTGAGCTCAAAATAATAAATGCTTTTGGAGAAAACCTATTTTTTTTTAAAGATACTGTGTTTCAACTGAATTACCTGCCCGCGAAGCGGTTGCAAAGCAATAAAAGTGGACAAATTTTAATCCCAAATCGTTATAGAATCATATATTCTTCAGGCGAAATTGATTTTCTTTCAATTAAGTTGGTCAAAAGTGGCAGCAAAAGAGGGTCCGCTTTAGGTGGGTTTCTTCGTTCCACGTCACATATGTTACTTAACGCAAAGACATATACCTATTTTATAGAAACTATAATATTTTATACTCAAAATATTAAAATATTTTACATTCTTCTGTCTCTGTAGCTTGCTAGATATATCTGCATAGGATCGGTTTCGCTGATAATGCTAAGTAAATTTTGTTTGTTACTTCACTTCCACAGCTGTTCTTTATCCACTGTTCTATCTCTTCCATCCAGCTCTCATACATTAATTCTTCTTCCACCACAGCACACATATTCATAAATTCGCTCAGCCACACAAACAAATATCCGCTACCGCTCTTAAGCATTTCAGCTTTGATACCATCCACACCAGCAGCCTTACCATTCTTAAGTTTCTTAATCACGGATATAATGTCGCCGATATCGATTCTGGTTCCGCTACCTACAACGGGATTGTCTAACGTATCCTCTTCAGTGTCATGGTTGTTATGCTCCATAGCTTGACCTCCATACAACTTCTTTAAAAAATCCCTCATACAGGCTTTCACTTTGCCCGCATTCCGCACCATTTCACCATCATCATTCTTAATTTTGACTACCTCAGTGCTACTACTTCCTTTCCTAATCTTTTTAACCCATTTCAAAAATAATTTCTGGTTTCCTTTGAAATCATTTTGCATTTTTAAATCTTCTTCCGCTTTGATTTTATTCTTGCTTTCTTTGACTAGTATCTTGGCTTTTCTGTTTTCATCCCTCTAATCATTTGCTAATCTAGTCGTTTCCTCATCACTCACACCTTTACTGTTCAACATTCTCGAGTACGCTTGCTTTTTCTCGTTGACAGCCACGGTGGTTTCATCATTCGAACGCACACTTCAGATGCGCTATTGAAGATACATCTTCCCCACATAATCTACCATTTACATCTTTCAAACCTTTATTTTCCGCCCTCCCCACATTTCCACATATCTTTCTATCATATTCCTATAGAAATATTCAACTCGATGTCTTGTACAACGCGGAAAACTGAAAATTTAAAAACTCTAAAAATTTCTTCAGTGAATTACAAGAAAATTTTATGACCCGCTTTTACTTAATAATACACTTATAATTTGAGGCGCACTTCTTTCAACATTCATGAAGAGACTAAAAAACAATGACATACAGTTTACATTAAACTAACAAATTAGGTCAGTAATTGTGTAAATATTGAAAATAAAAAAAACACACACTTACATTTTAAGCATTAGATGAACTTTCTCGGAGCTTTTGATATGAAACTGATAATCAGCACAAAAAGTTAGCTCAAATTAAAAAAAAAAACCTCGATATGTACATTCGTTCACGAGATTTTTTAAGTTGCTGTGCTTTGAACGAGCGAATTCAATTTCAGCGCGAACGCCTTGTAGACGGTGGAGACTTCCCCTAATCCGCCGCCATACACTGCGTCAGATGTTGCCCGTACATTGGCCGTATTTATAAACCGTAAATTCGCAAGTCATTTCATTCAAAATTCTATTACAGTTAGTATAAGTCTTCATCTACACTTTCTACAAATGTGACCACTCTAAGTTGAAAAGTACAGCTGAAATAGTTGTTTGGGAAAAAAATTATCTCCCCTCTTAATAATCCTAGAGCAATTTTGTTCTTCTAAATTAATGCGAAAGTGGTAGCTTTTGCATAACTTTCAGTCCAATTTTGTAACATTAAAATTATCTAAGATATTCCATTTGTTTATGAGACAGAAAGCGTACCCCCTTTTGCTGCCACTTTTGACCAACTTCATTGAGAAAAATCAATTTTGCCCGAAATGTTGATGACACTATAACGCTTTGGGATTGAAATTCGTCCACTTTTATGGCTTTGCAACCGCTTCCCGGACAGGTAATTTAGCTGAAAAACAGTCAGTCTTTTAAGAAGAAATAGCTATTCTCAAAAAGTATTTCTTCTTTTGAGCTCAAATTTTACAAACGTTTTCAGCATACCAAGAAACATATTGTCAGATGCTTACAAAGATGAACATGCATTTTTTCAAAAATAACTGGGTACTGTAAAAAATGTCATTTTGGCCGCTTCTTCCTACTTTGCAAGTGAACAAATAAACCTACCTTCACGCTCGACCGACAAAATTGTAGATCTTTTCAGTACCTACAATTTCTAATTGAGCTTCTCTTCTCTCAGAATAGTAGCTTGACTGCAGATCCAAAAAATATTATTTCGGCAACTTTACGAATTGCGCAATTCGTTCTGTCCATAAATACTTTGTTCAAAACATACTGGTCTTTATCCCAGACGTCGACACTACACAAATATGCAGTTTGTTTTCACATGAAAGTTGTGCCAGGCAAAAATCCTTTTTATTCCCTGGACTACTTCTGAAAAAGTGATACTTTCGGAGCTGCGTAGTTTCTATCCGTCACCGCGAGTTACGTACTTTCTATTCGTCGCCGTATGTTGCGTATTTTCTTTTAGGACCCATTGAAATGCGCGAAGTGGGTGATTAAAGAAGACTGTGAAATTTGACGCCCGAGCACGAGTCCAGAATTACCTATGCCAGGGCTCACCACTTTCGACAAGTGTTGACTGACACGACAAGTGCCTGACATAATTATTTTCTTCGGTTGCCAGGAATCCTATAAACTGTACAAGGGATTAGGGTCGTTACGGTCAGTCGGTAGGTAGAGGGGAATAAAGGACTAGGGTCGAGTTCGACGAAGTTTTTTTTGGGCGGCCATTTAACCTAGTCTTCGCGACTGACACTGTCAGTCATGTAAGTCAATGACTGATTGCTCGTGAGCCCTGACCTACGTGCACTTGTCACATATACTATTTTTTAAACAACTGAATGCGAACTGTACAAGGAGCGTTCAGACCTTATTCACACACGGTTCAGTGTGCGCAAATAAATTCGGCCATAACATGTGAGAATCGGGCACTACGCGTATGCTACGCAGGCACGAAAAACTAAACTTCGCACGCAGTAGTTTCAAAAAATTAATTTTTCGATACATCAATTCTCTTTTGGAAAATCAACAGTTCTATATCCTAAAAAAGCTCGAGTGATATATTCATTAAATACAGCATTAAGAAATATACGAACATTCAGCATTGAGATAAGAAATTCAATAGAATTATGATTTGTGCTATTAGTGTAGTTTTAAATAAATTTGCCTTTTCTGTTTCTTTTCTGTGTCTTCTGCTTCTTCTCCGACGAGTATTCAATATGGAAAGTACATGTGGGTGATTTCGAACCAAAATACAAAAAATTATAACTCTTTTACTTTTAACTATTCAGATTTTTCAAATTCAAAAGTATCTAATATTTTAAATGTGAATTCCTCCTTTTAAATCGGAAACATTTTAAAAAATTATTTAGCTTCAATACAACCAGAGTTCGAATCATAATTTTTCTTTAGAGGGAAACAGTCGGAAATAATATTTTAATTTCTTTACGCCAAATGAATTGATTATTCAATTAATTTTCGACGAAATCGCATAAATCATAATTTTATCAAAATTCTTATCTAAATGCTAAAATTGCTGATATTTCTTGATGCTGCATTAAATGAATTTAAACTCACATAAATATTCAACAGCAGCATAATAAAACATATATCTCAACTTTACGTTTAATGCCTGAAAGTACGAAGAGAGCTGAAATTTTGGGTGACGTCCTGCTCACGTACGAAATATGGGGTAAATTCCATTTTAACCCCATGGAGTCAATATCTTTTTTTTCTCAAATGCTTAATTTAGGGGTCCATATTTTTACTACATGGGCTGAAAAGTCTTCGGCCTGACACAGAGATGACGCCACAAACAAAAAATCTGTATGCTTGTCAT
>JAUMHM010000079.1:23844773-23856371 GCA_032362435.1 Melikaiella ostensackeni
TCAAAGGTTATGCATTCAAAATGGCGGATCCAATACAGTGGCCGGAATTTGAATTTTTTTAAAAATTTGCCTAAAACTTGGGACAAGGGGGTTTTGTAAGTTGTTTAATTTCAATTTTGACGTAAAAACTTACAAATTCAAAATTGTGGACCCAATATGGCGGCTAAAATTTCCCAAGTTTTACAGATTTACCCGAGACTTAGTACAAGGGGGTTATCGAAGTCGCTAACTTTGACTTTGACGTTAAAAATTACAAATTTGAAATAGCGGATCCAATATAGCAATGGAAATTCAAATTTTTTCACAGATTTGTCTGGAGCTTTGTACAAGTGTGTTTTTGAGGACATTTATTTCGACTTCGACGTGAAAAGTTACAAATTCAAAATTTTGGACCCAATATGGCGGCCAAAATTTCCCAATTTTTACAGATTTACCTGAGACTTGGTACAAGGGGGTTTTTAAGGTCGCTGAATTCGATATTGATATCAAAAGTTATAAATTGAAAGTGACGGATCCAATAGAGTGGCTAAAATTTGGAATTTTTTACCGATTTGCCAAAACTTGGTACAAGGGGGTCTATAAGTTCATTAATTTCGATTTGTAAGTCAAAAGTTACAAATTAAAAATCGTGGACACAATATATCGGCCAAAATTCTCTAATTTTCACAAATTTACCTAAGACTTGGTACAAGGAGGTTTTTGAAGTCGCTAACTTCAACTTTGAAGTCACAAGCTACAAACTCAAAATAGCGGATACAATATGATGGCTAAAATTCAAAGTTTTTCACAGATTTGCCTAACACTTGGTGGCTAAAATTCAAAGTTTCTTACAGATTTGCCTAACACTTGGTACAATAGACCTTATAAAGTCGTTAAGTTCGATTTTGACGACAAAAGTTACAAATAAAAAATTGCCGTCCAATATAACGGCAAACATTTACTAATTTTGACAGATTTAATTGAGACTTTGTGCAAGCGGTTTCTGAAGTCGCTAATTACAATTTTGACGTTAAAATTTACAAATTGAAAATGGCGGCTAAAATTTCTAAACTGTAATTGATCTGCCTACAACTTGGTTCAGGTGGGTTTCCGAGATCGCTAATTTCGATTTTAACGTCAAAGCTACAAATTCAAGATGGCGAATCCAATATGTCGGCCAACATGTTAAGATTTTTACATATCTGCCTGAAACTTGGTACAAAGGGGTGTTTTAGGTCGCTAATTTCGACTTTGATGTCATAAGGCACAAGCTAAAAATGGCTGATCCAATATGGCAATGAAAATTCAAAATTTTTTACAGATTTGCCAAAAACTTGGTAAGAGGAGATTTTCGAGATCAATGATTTAATATTCGACATTAAAATTTATCATTTTAAAAAATGTAGTCAATTAGAGCTCGTGTAAAAGACATATGTTATACGATATATTTATTATTCATGTTCATAAATAAATTCAGAATATAAAACGAAATGAACAGACTTATTATCAATAATTGATATCACCTTTACACAATGCATTTTCAGCACTCGAATCTGACATACCTGTATTCAGGCAGTTTTTTTATCTTGAGACATCAAAATATCTCAAGAAGTATGCATCCAACGAAAAAAATGTCCGCAATAGAAAATTATTATTTTCGAGGAAATAAGCGACTCTGCCAAAATTTACCCCACACCCTATCCCCTGGGGGTGGAAGGGGGTGGGGTCACTTCAAAATTACAAATAGGAACCTATATTTTTTATTGCAGATTTAGATTCTTCATTAAAAAATACGTAAGTTTTATTCGAAAAAAATTGCCTGATTCGCGCCAGATGGTGCTGCATGTGCAAAAAATGACATTGTTGACTATTCAAGGAATGCGCTTCCAAACGTAAGATGGAAAAGACGCATTAATTGTTTTCAGGAGGGTTATTCAATTATAATCAATTTCGCTCGGAGTATCAACTGCCATCAAGGATCGACGGTACGGACGAAGAGGAAGCAAGGCGGGTTGAAGTCGCGCAGGCACAGGCGCAACCGAGAGTTGTTCTAGAAAAATTAATTTAAAATCTTCTTATTATTTTTTGTTTGAATGAATTGAAGAAATAAGAATCTTTTTTTTACGTTAGTTTGAAAGCGCATTCCGTGAATAGTCAAGAGCGTCATTCTTTGCAAATGCATCGTCATCTGTCGCGCATCAAAAAAAATTTTCGAATTAAACTTACGTATTTTTTAATGGAGAATCTAAATCTGCAATAAAAAATATAGGTTCTCATTTGAAATTTTGAAGTTACCCCCCTATTGTCCTCAGGGGGTGGGGTGGGGTAAATTTTGGTGGCGTCGCTTTCCCCCTCGAAAATAAAAGTTTTTAATACGGACATTTTTTTCGTTAGATGCGTATTCCTTGAGATATTTCGATGTTTCTAAATAAAAAAACACCCTATATACCAATCGAAGACGAGCGAGTTCGGTCACGGCTCCGATCAAATGACTTTAACCCAAATATGCGAATCCTAGTAAAAAAAAACTAATTGCGACGAATTGCGGCGAATTAACATTTTTGAATTTGTCCGAATCTGAAATTAATTTGTGCTGATGAATACACACGAATTGGTTCCCCTAAAAAATTTTTGCTGAATTCGGACGAATAGGATATTTAAAGATTATATTACTTTTCACGAATTTACATGAATTCGAAATCTGCTCCACTTCGTGATTATCATAAAGCAAGATTCACGAGGGCTCCCAGCGTATTCTTATCAATTTGCCCCAATTAGTTTCTTTTTACTAGGATAGCAAGAATTTTTTTTTCGATTTTGTATCTAGGATGTCTTAGAACTATTTTTAGTTGAAATGCAAAATCTTGGCCGGAGCTGTTTTCGAAAAAATCCATTTTTGATTTCAAAAAATCAAAATATCCAATTTTTCTCAAAAACGAAGCGAGATATGGAAGAAATTTTAGAAAGAAAAATTGTTTTTTGGAAGGATTGCAAAAAAAAACCCTTACAATATTTTTTCGTCTCACTTCGTTTTTTTTGAATGACATGATTTTTCGATTTAATGAGGTAAAAATTCGTTTTGCACTGTTTTATAGCAGATAAAAAATTAGAACATACAATATCATTATTCGAATTGTCTGAAGATATTTTTTTATTTCAAAAATGTTATCGGCTTATCATAAAAAGTTTTTAGTGTTGGAAAAAATATGGATATGAGTACATTTCCAGCTTTTCTACTTAAAATAATTATATCGAGAACAAAAAATAAGAAAAGAAGTGTCTATGATGAAATCGAAAAATCAGGTTTTTTAAAAAAAGGAAGTAAGATTGAAAATTACTCTCAGCGTCTTTCTGTTGCAATTTTTCCAAGGAACAATTTTGTTTCTGAAAAATTTTTCCGTGTCTCGTTTCCTTTTCGAGAAAAACTGAAAATTTCGAGTTTCTGAAATTAAACATGAATTCGTTCAAAAATGGCTCCGGCGATAATTTTTTTTTTATCATAAAATAGTTGTAAGGTATTCCAGATACAAAATCAAAAAAAAACTTTTTGGTGTTCGCACCTTTGGATTGAACTCGGGATTGAAGACATTTCAACGGAACTGTGCTGTTCATCTGATGCGAGCCACAATCCTTGCACCGTCATGGACATGAAGGTCAAAATAAAAGAAGCGATAATTGTTCTTGAAACACTTCGGTCACTGTTTTGTACCCTCATCAGTTAAGAACCCAACATTTATTAAGTCTGTAAAAAACACACATGTAATGTAGAAAAAACTATAAAACAGAATGAATGATAATTGATGGAAATTGAAATTTTCAGTAAAAAGAGAAGGGTTGTCTCACAAAAGTAAGCCCTCAATTTTAAATCTGTATCAACAACCAATGAATATTGAGAACAGCGAAGAAAATGGATGGTCAATAAGGAAAAAATGAAAACAAAACATACCTGGTACAAATTAAAAGTCGAAGAGAAAGTCAGAATAAAAATCCAACAGAAGCTAAAAAACATGTTTTAGTAAACAAATAAATATTGAAAGGAAAAAAATAAAAATATGAATAAATAAGGTCGGAAGTCTGACATCTCGCTTGGAACGTGAAGACAAGTGACTGTACTGAACAACTAAATAAAATTACGAGATCCAAACAAGAAAACAGAAAGTGATGAATTGGTTGATAAAGGAGAAAGGAACTTTAACGACATGAACATTGAAATTTTGTAAGAGGTTTGTGAACATCAAGAAATAAATTATTTTCATATATAAGGTCAACTGTATTTGGTACTTTATTAATAAAAAAAGTTTTCAACCATTCTTCTATGGGCTCTATTGTTCTTCATTAATAGAATTTCGAAATTACTCAAATCGAAGTTATGGCCGGTATCAATACAGTGTTCAGTAAGAGCAGTATGAGCAGCTTTATCAGGATAAGAAATAGAATATTTATGTTCACGACCACGGGTTTCTATAGGTCTGCCAGTCTCACCTACATGAGAAAAGAGTCAGACAGCGCAATTTTATTTATAAACAACTCCGGATATTTTGTTTTTGGGAAGTGGATTTTTGAGATTGTTTAAAAACTTTGAGAAGCTATGAGTTAGTTTGTAAATGATTTTGATTTTTCGCTTTTTCAGAAGTTGTTCAATTTTTTCCGATAAACCCTTTATGTGCGGAGAAACTGTGAAATATACATGAGAGACTTTTTTGTTGTTATTAGATTTAGAAGCAAATTCAGTATTATATAATCGGAAAGTTTCCTTTCTTAAACAGTTGTTGATTAGTTATGTTGGGAAACCATTATCTTTCAAGGTATCTTGGATTAAATTTATGTTTTTGATTCTAAATTCTGAATCTGAAATCCTAAGAATTCTGTAAAATAAACCTGTGACTAAAACACATTGCATGGCAACTAGGATGAAAATAGTTGAAATTCAGATAATGACCAGACCAACCTTTCTTTTGATACCAATCAATTTTTACAAAAACTTGACATCTAATAACAAGGGTTTCTAAAAAACTAATTTTTGAATTTTCTTCATCCTCTATGGTGAATTTAAGATTGGGATGGTAAGAAAGGAATTTTTCGAGAAGTATATGGATTTCATCTTTGGGGACAGCTGTGATTATGTTGTATACATAATGGAAGAAAAATGTAAGTGAAAGAGGGCAGAACTCATAGCTTAGCTACTTTATTTTTATAATTGGAGCCACCAAATCTTAAAAAGGTGGAATTCAAACATAGTTCAATGCAATCTGAAAACTAATGAAGTAGAATGTCAGTCAATTCAGAAATCTCAGACCATCTTGAAATCATACAGCCTAGAACATCAGGCGTAGGAATGTTATTAAAGGTGGAAACTACATCTAAAGAAACTAAGATGTAATCACGAGGGATTCGACATAACTTGATTTTTTGTACAAAGGATAAACTATCTGTGACGTGTGAATCGTTTTTTCAATGATATTATTTAAAATTTTGGACAAGAAGGCAGATAATTTGTCTAGAGGGCCGTTCATAGTGGAAACAATTAGTCTTAAAGGGGTATCAGTTTGAAGAATTTTAGGAAGGCCGTAGGCCCTTGAAGTGATAGCTGAGTAAGTTTTGAGTTCTTTAGCTTGGTAAGAAGAAATGAAATTATTAAATTGTAAATCAGTGTTCAAGTTATTATTTTTGTCTTGCAAAGAATCAGAGTATTCAAATTTGGATAAGGAATAAATTTTTTTATCATTTAGGATATCAGACATTTTTTGGTAGTCATCCGTTTTAGACATAGCAATCGTAACATTGCTTTTATCAGAATTAGTAAACATCACATCTGCATTTTTTAGCTTGAATTCGTGCATCACATTAGAATCAGGTATACGTTCAAATTTGAGTCGATTTTGATTTCTTAAAAAGGAAACATCATCCACGATAAGTTGGGAACATTTATTTTTAATTGAAGTTTGAGATTCACCATCTAAGTTAAAAAAACCAGTTTCAATAGACGCAATGATAATGTGAACGTGTAGGTCACTGATGTTATTAACATTAGATAAAAACTCAGTTCCTAAGGACAACAAATCAATAAATTCTTGAGGAATAACGTAGTTGGTGAGATTTACAAACCAATTTCTATTGCAATAAATTTTTGTGGAACGAATTCTAGAAGCACGGAGAAGACAGAATTTCCTTATAGAAGCAATTTTTTTACATTGAAAAATTCTTTCGTATTTGTCATTTCCGAATGCAAAGAATTTTTGTAGTATTTGAAAAGGGATGATATTCTGAACAATATTTTCAATTTGATTCAACCTGAAAGTATTGTGATCTGTGGCGAAATGGATGTCAGTAATTTCTAGACTCAGGATGTTGATCGATTAATCAAAGAAAAGACGACTTAACTTACATGACTTATGAGAGTTGAAGAAATAAATGTTCGAATTCTCTAATTTGCAAATGATGTGTGAAGAAATCAAGTCGGATCCCCTGCAGGGTAAGAGAATGATTCGTTGATTGATAAGAGTATCTATATTGTAAATTTTCAAAATGCATGAGTATATAGTGAGGGAATTCTCAATCAAGCTCATATTCGTATTTCTTATTCACATCGTACTAATTTATGACCACATAAATGAGTAAAAAATTGTAAAGTTTGGATTCATCATCTTGCGAACAAGTTCTGTGAATCAATTTCTCAAGAACTAGTATTGAAGAAAAAAAAAACATTTCTTGAATTCATAGCGTTCCAAAATGAGGGGAACTTGTTGAAAGATCATGAAATTCGAAAAAAAGTTGCGTCAACTCATCTAAATTAAAAATCCAAAAATGAGCCTTTCACCAAAAACTTTGAAGTTGGAGTTTAGCCACTTTTCGGTGTCTCTCAGCCAACTGTGCAACATTGCATTATGCGTATAATTTACTATTATAAGGCACCGTTCATTTAGAGATTGCTATTTTTCACTCAGTAATTAAGACTGAAAAATGATTTCGTGAAAGATTAGCATAAAAAATATACGTTTTGACGAGAGGTTAATTACTCCTGCCATCTGGTGTACACTCTCTCTGCAATCTTATTCAATCTTGTGCAGTCCCATGCAATCCTTTGCAGTCCCATACAATCTTTTACAAACCCTTGTAATCCCCCCTTACGAAAAAATATTATAAACAATTCAGTATATATTTAGGTCTAAAATGATTTTCTTGTACATTTTTCGCGATTCTAGAAAAATCATTATAACAAATAAACAATGTTAAAATATTGAAAGAATTGATATAGAAAATAGAGAAACTACAAACGAATGATGTGTTCATTTACTTGATGTATGATTTCAAATTATTTCAAGGGATTCAACAGGATTTCACAGGTCTTAAGAAATTTCACAGGATCCCAAAAAGATAGGAGATTTAAAATACATCAATGTATTCCAAAAAATTTTAATGAATTTTGAGAAATTCCGGAGAATTTTCAAGGCATTTAAGAGATTTCATAAGATTTCATGAAAATTTCACGAGATATAAAATGATTTCAAAGATTCCCAAACATATCAGGGGATTTCAAGGGATTCCAAAGAATTTCAACGTATGTCGAGAATCTCCGACGTAGATGTATGGTATAGGCTTTTGGAAGGATTTCATAGAATTTTTAAACATTCCAACTTATTTTAAAGGACTTCATCGGTTTTCAAGAGATTTAAAAAATGCAAGGAAGGTCAAAGAATTTCGCAGGATTTCCAAGGATTTGAAGGGATTATTAGTGACTCTAAAGATTTCGAGGGATTTCAAGGTATTTCAAGATTTTTCACAAGATTCACAGAATTTTATTGATTCTCCGAAAATTTGAAAGATTTCACAAGATTTCAAAGATTTTCGGAGATTTAAAAGGTTTTTTCTTAGAGGAGTTCAATGAACAAGTTTAGTGTAATTCATAGTCAAGGGATTTTAAATGATTTCAATTATTTTGATAGATTTTTACGAATTCCAAAGATTTTAAGGAATTTTAAGAGATCTTAACAAATTTTCAGAGAACTTTTGAAAATAACTTTATTTTGTTTGAAGGGATTTCAACAATTTCAAGAGTTGAAGAGAAAGCTGAAAATTTTCAAAGAGTTTGAAATATTTTGAGTTATTTTGAAAGACTTCAAAGAATTTTCAAGACATTGAAGAAATTTCAAGGGATTTGTGGAGAACTAAATTCAAGAGGATGAAATTTGGAGGGATTCCTAGTGATTCCAAAGTAAAGGTTCCAAGGAATTTTAAGGTATATCAAGTAATTTCATAAGATTTGAAGGATTTCGTTGAATCTCCAAGGATTTTAATGTATTTCAAACATCCCTAAGGATTTTAATGGGGGTCTCCAGAGAACCTTGATGAATAAGTTCAATTTAATTCATATTAAAGGGATTTTAAATGCATTTCACTTATTTGAAAGGATTTTTACGATTTCTGAAGATTTCAAGAGATTTGAAGAGATTTTCAACGAATTTCTAGAGAACTTAAGGGAATAAATTAAATTTTATTTCGACCGATTTCAACAATTTCAAGGGACATACAAGAATTCAAGAAATTTCAGAGGATTTTAAATATTTTCAGTAATTTTGAAAAATTCCAAAAAATTTCAAGAGATTTCAAAAATATTAAGGTTGTCGGAGAATTTTGTAGGATTTCTAGAGATTTCCAGGGTTTTGAAAAAATTTCACAAGATTTAAGGGGGTTTCAAGAACCTCTGAGTATTTCAAAGATTCTAATGGATTTAAGAATATTTCCAAAGTTCTTTTGTAGTTTCTCTAATTTCTACATTAATTCCTTCAATATTTTTTATTACTTATTCCAATAATTGTTACCCAACAATATTTTTCTATGATAAATTTCCTATAATTCATGGAATCTTCTGTAATGTCATGTAATATTTTTGGCTCACGTTTATCATATTGATAATAATAATATTTTTCAGTATATGTAAGGATCATTGCCGTACCGTAAACTTGACCATTTTAAACGATGATATTTTCAAGAAAAATAAACTTTTCGTAGTGGCCAAAATATATATTTTTGATTGAGTCAGTTTGGGACAGGTGCGTTACCAGATATTCTGGTCCTTCTCCATTTGTAATTTCCAAGTGAAGTCATCTAAGTATTATAAACTATGCTACATTGCACCTTGATATTGGTACTTTATTGAGATATTTTTAGAACAAATTCATCAGTCAAAGCAAATGTAGAAAATGGCTGGGACTTTGGTTAATCAAGTTTGTAAGACGTAAGAATTCACATTTAAGAAATGAAATCGCAAACCTTGTGGTTAGTTTGTTTTCAAACCACATACAACAATAAATATAAAAAAAGATTGTTCGATGGTATTCTCTTCAAAAAATATATCATAAAACGTACGTTCTTGTATTGGGTAGCTTCTTTCAGAAAGCAATACGAGCATCTTTTCTCGAGGATTCTGGCAACGACCTTATATTGAAGCGCCTTTTCCACCCCTTCTTTTCGAAATAAATCGAGATAGCCCAGACAATAAAAACTGAAGTGCTGGAGTCAAATTTATTGAATGAGATTCCAATGTTCTCGGGATTTTCTCCTGGCGAGGGAAACCAACCTTGAACGGATAAAGTGTCCTCTTTTCGAAAAGTCTGATATTAGTTTCCAGTATAGTAACGCGTATCCGGTAGGAAACTTTTTTAAAACGATTTTGCTTTTATAGGAGAAAGAAAAATAATCCAATTTTATACGGAATTTTGACGTCATGTTGTCGACTAGGGAAGTGAATCACATTTTTTCACAGCTAAAGATTAAAACCTTTTTGGTTTTGACTAGTAGATCAAAAACTGACAATTTATCGAAAAAAAACTGATTCACTTTCCTAGCCTTCAGTTTTTTGTCAATGAAATGTTAGTTTCTGATCTATAGTCGAAACGAAAATGATTTCAATTTCAAGCTGTGAAAAAAATAGTTCACTTCCCTAGTCGACAATATAACATCAAAATTTATATTCTCAATAAGACTGGAAAATTTGAATTTTTGCAAGACTGAGATTGACGTCGTCGTTCGCTTCTGAGAGGCTGTGAAAGAAACAATTATTCTCGTTCCCCTCCGTAGTTTACTGGGTGAGAGAACCAGACTGGCAATCTGAAGTCTGAAGACCTAGGTTCGAATCCTAGTGGAGCTAGAGGTGATTTTTTCTCACAGCTAGAAATTAAAACCATTCTGGTATCTACTAGTAGATCAGAAACTGTAATTTCATTGACAAAAAAATAATTCACTTCCCTAGTCGACGACATAACATCAAAATTTAGTTTCTCAATAAAATTAGAAAATCTCAATTTTTGCATGACTCATAATGACGTCGTCATTCGCTTGTGAGAGGTTGTGAAAGAAATGATTCTCGTTCCCCCCCCATAGCCATGAGGGCAAGAGCACCAGACCGGCAATATGAAGACCTGGGTTCGAATCCCAGCGGAGCTAGGGAGGAGGTTTTTTTCACAGCTAAGGATTGAAAGCATTATAGTTTTGACTAGTAGATAAAAAACTGACATTTCATCGACAAAAAACTAATTCACTTTTCTAGTCGACAACATAACATCAAAATTTATATTCTCAATAAGACTGGAAAATTTGAATTCTTGCAAGACTGAGAATGACGTCGTCGTTCGATTCTGAGAGGCTGTGAAAGGAATAATGATTCTCGTTCCCCTCAGTGTAGCCTAGTGGGTAAGACCACCATACCGGCAATCTGAAGACCTGGGTTCGAGTCACAGCGTAGCTAGAGAGGAGTTTTTTTATACAGTTTAAGAGTAAAACCATTTTAATTTTGACTAGTAGATCAAAAACTCTCATTTCGTCGATAAAAGTAATCCAATTTTTGGTTTTAATTCTTTTAAATTATTTAAATCATTAAAACATTTAGAAATACTTATATTTCAATTTTTAATTTTAATTAATGTCACTGACGCGTGTCACATGTGAATGCTCTCTTGGCGTCGTCCATAAATGACGTCACGCTCTTTTGCCGGAGGGAAGGGTTCGATAAAACGTGACGATGCGTGACAGGAAAGGTAGGGGGAGGCGGAGGGGAATTTTCTACTCCTTGATATCAGGGTTGAAATTATAATATTAACAAGAAAAATATTTACTCTAAATTTACAAGGAGATGAGCTGAGTTGAGAGTTTTTCTTTAAATCTGAGAAATTCCCTACTGAGAGTCTATTGTTTTTTTCCATTCAGTTTGCATGGATTTGTGTAAAATTTGACCCCCTCCGTTTTTGTCAAATGTCCACGTTTTGAGACCCCCTGAACCCGAAAAACAGTTTTTTACGAATGTGTCTGTCTCTATGTATGTCTGTCTGTCTGTATGTCTGTCTGTATGTTTGTCTGTGAGCACGATAACTTTCGAAAGAATGAATCTATTGGATTGGCCTTTTGTACACTTTTTGAGTATCGAAAACTGAAGGTTAAGTTCGTTAGCCAGCCATTTTGGATAACAATTCAAAAAGTTGGAGGATTTTCAAAATTTTTGAGACAATTTTTTTGAAGATCTGAAAATTATATGTACGGCTATTCGTAGTACTTGAAAAATCGAACAATTTATCCTTATGACTTTTTTCGATAAAAAAAAATTATGAGAGTTATAGCATTTTCAAA
>JAUMHM010000079.1:23860686-23872059 GCA_032362435.1 Melikaiella ostensackeni
GTTTTGCAGAACTGACTTTCGAATGTATCAACTTTCTAAACAAATAAATAAATAATTGTATTCGGGACAAATGTGGAATTTCGGACATTTCTAATGTTACCAACTTCGACATTCGAGATTTCGAAACTTGTGACTCTCCGCAAAATTATTTATAAATGTTGAATTGATCGAGTGGACAAAAAATAAATCTAAAAATTACCCATTTTACCAAATTTGAAATTCCTAAATTCCAAAAACGAGTTGTTTGCAAATTCGTTTATAAATATCAAATTTATCCATTACCAACCGTGAATTTCAAAATTACCCACTTTACCCAATTTGAAATAGCCAAATTGAATTCATTAAAAATTCGTTTCGGAATTATAGATTCATCAATTCACCAAAAAATAAATTCTAACTTTGGAGTTCGAAAACTTGTTCCTTTTGTAATAAAAAATAATTTTTCAAAAATTCCGTTTGCGGGTTGAATTCAGGTTGTCGGGTTGATTGTGAGTCTGCAGGCCAACCCGCGAACCCGACAGGACCCGCACAAAACCCGACCCGCATCATATTTGCACACCCCAAGAATAAACTATTATTAGATTACAGATGTATAATTTTTTATTATTTGTACATAACGTCACTTTTTATTCCCTAGGGAGTAAAAAGTAGAAGTTTGGTTTCGCTTAATAGGCATAGAAAAGGGCTGAAATCATGCATGTGTTATAAAAAAACAATTTAAGGCAATTATGTAGAATACTTGTAGACAGATATTAATAGTTTGAAACAGTTCTAAACAATTAATTACTCGAGCAGAAAGGCATACTGATCAATTTGCCAAAAATAAATTCCAACTTTGGAATTTTAAACTTGATTGTTTTCAAACTTACTTCGAAATTATAGACTTATCGTTTCGCCAAAAAATAAATTTTTGAAGTTATCAAATTTACAAAATTTGAAATTACAAAATTTACCAAATTTGAAATTACAAAATTGTTTGGAAATTTGTTTATAAATATTTTATTTATCCAGCGACCAAAATTAAATTTAAAAAGTGACTACTATGTCAAATTTGAAATTCTAATATTTCAAAATTGGGCTCTTTGCAAATTTATTTCGAAGTTAGAGATTTATCAGTTCAGCAAATATTACAATTTTGAAGCTACCAAATTTACGGAATTTTAGAATCCAAAATTCCAAAGTAACTGAGTTGTGTGAAAATTCCTCCATAAATATCAAATTCATCCATTGCCAGTTTTGGAATATTCGAATTTCAAATTTGACATAGTGGAAAATTTTGAAATTTACTTTTAGTCGCTGGAGAAATAGAATATTCATAAACTAAATTCCAAACGAACTTTTAATGAATCCAATTTGGGAATTTCAAATTGGGTAATTTTGAAATTTACTTTTGCTAATGGATAAATTTGATATTTATAAACGAATTTGCAAACAACTCAGTTATGGAATTTTGGATTTTTGAATTTGGTAAATTTGTTAACTTGAAAATTGTATTATTTGCTGAGCTGATAAATCTCTAATTTCGAAATAAATTTGCGAAGAGTTCAATTTTCGAATATTAGAATTTCAAATTTGGCATAGTGGGCTATTTTGAAATTAACTTTTGGTCGCTGGTTAAATAAAATATTTATAAACAAATTTCCAAACAATTTTGGAATTTAAAATTAGGTAAATTTGGTAACTTCAAAAATTTATATTTTGGCGAATTCATAAGTCTATAATTTCGAAAAGAATTTGTAAAGAACCAAGTTTCAAATTTCTAAAGTTGGAATTTATTTTTTAGCAAATTGATAAATCTATCGTTCGGAAATGAATCTAAAAAGAACCAAGTTTTCGATCTCCAAAGTTAGAAATTTTTTTTTGGTGAATTGATAAATCTATAATTCCGAAACGAATTTTTAATGAATCCAATTTAGGAATTTCAAAGTGAGTAGTTTTGAAATTCGCTTCTGGTAATGAATAAATTTTATATTTATAAGCGAATTTTCAAACAACTCAGTTTTGGAATTTTGGATTTTCAAATTTGATAAATTTGGTAACTTTAAAATTGTATTTTTTGCTGAATTCATAAATTTCTAATTTGGAAATACATTTGCAAAAAGCCCAATTTTGGACGTGCAGGCCGCCTGTCGCGGCGCGGCGGTGCCGGTTCTGTTCGCATTTCGCATTGTTGTCACATTGTCGCGATTCGCACTTGTTTTCCGCTTGTGTTTACACTAGCATAATGAATGGTGAAGCGGCGTGCATCACATGAGCGTTTTGTCCGCAGATTTGACCACTTCGTGAAGTTTCTTGGTGGAAAAATTGCAGAATTAGTCAATTCCAATTCTTTGCCATTTGCAACTCGCAAGCATTGGGCAACTCAATCGATTTGCAATCCTGCTCAAATCAAGTGCTATTTCAATGAATGTGAAAGCTGTCCGGGTAATAACAATCTAAAGGTTCTATAAGAGGAAGCATATGTAGCAAATTTCATTGAACAAATCACGTTCAAACAATGGTTTACAACAGATCAATCTGATCTAGAAACTGTAATTAAACCAGTAGATGATTTCGTGGATTTCTCAAGTGACCATATGAAGAAACTTCTTCGACACAATTTTTTCGCCAAACAACTGAGTTTGCATCTCAAAGACACGAAACCTAATTCAGAAGTAGATGAGCTTCTTTTTCTTCTAGATTTTGCAGAAAATCACTGTATTGATCATCAAGATTCTTTAGGACATCACTGGTCAAAAACACAAGTAACTTTTCATCCTTTTGTGGTTTACTATCGTACACGTGGAGAGGAATTAAAACACATTAGCTACGCTGTTATATCAGATATAAAAGAACATAACACGATTGATATACATCTCTTTCAGAAAAAACTAATAGCCTTTTTACGCAAAACAGGAATTCTTGTGAATGAAATAATATACTTTACAGATGGGTCAGCAGCACAATACAAAAATCGCAAGAATTTTGTTAATTTAACACACCAGGAGGAAGTTTTTGGTTGTATAGGCAAATGGAACATCCATGCAACTTCCAATAGTAAAGGACCTTGCAATGGAATAGGAGGTATTATTAAAAGAGCATCTGGCGAAGTAAAGTTGCAAAATCCGTACGATAATCAAATCACTAATTCTTGGGAAATATTTCGATGGGCTAGGTTAAACTTCAAGAATATTCATGTAGAGTTCTGCAGTAGTGTAGAATATGAGGCGGAAGAAACTTTATTAAATGAACGATTCAAGAATTCCATTACGATTGATGGAACGCAGCAAATCCACGCTGTCATTCTAATTCCCAAGACAGAAGTCAAGACGAAACTTTTTTCTAATTCAGAAGATTTTAATGTGGCAACTGTTTTAAGAACCACTAAAACAGGAACTCGTAAGCCGCGCAAGATGGCTCGCACAAATTCAGAAGTCCGAACACTTAAATCTCATTCAAGCACGAAAATTCTTGTAATCACTCAACATATGCTCCATCACATTGAGCAAGGATTTGTTCCAATCTGCAGGGTTGCCTATGAATACTTAAGATTCCTTTGAATTGAGGTGTTAATGGTTAACTCAGTTTACCAAAAGACATCTCTTTCACTTAAATATAGTTCACAAATTTGAGGAAGTTTCAATTGGTTAGAAATGTGTTATTGGTTTGGATTACTACCTTTTTCTTTTTTGAAAAATGGAATAATCTGAATGGATTGGTTCTGAATCAACTTATGAAATGAATATGTCTAGCATCCAAAACCGCTCCCTTGGCTACGCCGCTGTCCTCACACCCTTACGCAATATCTGGCGGAATTAGTTGTCGCCCATCCGAGGTAAGAGGAGTTGCTAGACAACTGGTTAAAAGGATTATCCCTGCTTACGTTGCCTTGGGCCGGCTAATGCTGCACGCATTATTAAATCATTCTCCGTGCCGAGCGGGGCAACACCCTGCTGTCATCCTTAAGTTGACGTTAGTCGAGTACTAATTATTCTGAAAACGTGAAGTATCTCTGCAACAGACACCAGACAGGGTGGTGTCATCTGACAATTTTCTGCCAAGTGTTTGGCTAAGTTTCGTCATGAATTTTTAGTTTTTATACCCGTATAATGGTGGGGCTGAATCAATTTTTTGGGGACACACAGTGGGCCAAAACTGGATTTTCTTGGACGAATCAGTCTACAGGTCACAAGTTTTGTCCAACTTAAACGTTTTTTTTAGAAATGAAACTGATTAAAGTCTGCAGAGATCTGTTTAAACAAATATTTCAATTATTGTTTTCACAGAAATCTGTGTGAAGAAGAGTGAGAAAAGGTGTTTTTAACAAAATCATTTTTTAAGTTGTAAAAAACAAATTGCGTAGACCTAGAATCGGTGAAAACAAATGCAAATGCACGAATAAATATAAATAAAGTAATAAGGTTTCAACAACCTCAATTGTTATAAACAAATTTTATATATAATTACACAAATCTGAGATTCGTGCACAGAAAACCATTTTTCCTGCACTATTATTGTTGCGATTCAATATTTGAGAGCTATATCGTAGCAAAAAATCAATAAATGAATGATTTTTATTGTTGTAAACAAATTTTATGAACAAATATTGAGAATCTGATATTTTTGTATGAGAAAACAGTCTTTCTTACCTAAAATTAGTGAACAGCGAGGCAAGTCATGGAAATAAAGGTCAAAATAAAAGAAGCGATAACTGTTTTCGAAACGTTTTGGACTCTTATCAGTCAAGAAACAACATTTATTAAGTCTGTGCAAAACATACAAATAATATAAAAAAATTATAAAACAGAATAAATAGTAATTGATAAAAATTGAAATTCTCAGTAAAAAGAGAAGGGTTGTCTCATCAAAGAGGCCCTCAATTTTAAATCTCTATCAACAAGCAATAAATATTCAGAACAGCGAGGAAAACGGAAGGACAATAAGGCAAAAATGAAAACAAAACATACCTTGTATAAGTTGAAAGTTGAAGAGAAAGTCATAGTAAAAATCCAACAAAAGCAAAAAACATAATTTAGTAAACAATAAATAATAAAAGAAAACAAATAAAAATATAAATAAATAAGGGCGAAAGCTTGACATCCCGCTTGGAACGTGTAGACGAGTTACTGAACAACTGAAGGGAATTACGAGAATTCAAGCAAGAAAACAGCAAGTGATGAGTTGGTCGATAAAGTAGAAAGAAACTTTAACGACATTAAAATTGAAATTTTGTAAGAGGTCTGTGAACATCAGGAAATAACTTATTTTTATATATAAGATTAACTGTACTTGGTACTTTATTGATAAAAAAGTTTTCAACCATTTCTCTACGGGCTCTATTGTTCTCCAATGATAAAATTTCGACATTATCCAAATCGAAGTTATGGCCGGTATCAATATAGTGTTTGGTCAGAGCAGTATAAGCGGCTTTATCAGGATGGGAAATAGAATATTTATGCTGAAGACCACGGGTATCCATAGGTCTGCCAGTCTCACCTACATAAAAAAAGGGACAGACAGCGCAATTGTATTTATAAACAACTTCGGATATTTTGTTTTTTGGAATTTTGAAATTGGATTTAAATTTTGGATATTTGAAATTGTTGAAAAATTTTGAAAAGCTAGTAGGTGGTTTGTAAATGATCTTGATTCTATCTTTCTTTAGAACTTGTTCAATTTTTTTCTGATAAACCTTTTATGTATGGAGAAACTGCGAAAACAACATAAGATACTTTTTCATTTTTATTAGATTTGGAAGCAAATTCTGTATTGAATAATCGGAAAGTTTCATTTTTCAAACAGTTGTTGATTAGGTATGTTGGGAAACCATTATCTCTCTAGGTATCTCTGATCAAATTTATGTTTTTAAGTCTGAATTATGGATCTGAAGTTCTAAGAATTCTGTAAAATAAACCTGTGACTAAACCAATTTCATGGCAGCTAGGATGAAAAGAGTTGAAATTTAGATAACGACCAGACCAAGTTTTCTGTTGATACCAATCAATTTTCACGAAACCTTCACATCTCATAACTAGGGTGTCTAAAAAACTAATTTTCGAATTTTCTTCAACTTTTGGGGTGAATTTAATATTGGAATGGTAACAATTGAAATTTTCGAGGAGTATATGGATTTTGTCTTAAGGGACAGCTGTGATTATGTCATCTACATAACGGAAGAAAAATGGAACTAAAAAAGGGAGATTTTTGAGACAGTGAGATTCAAGTTTCTCCATAAGTAAATTGGCAGATGCAGGTGAGAGGGGAGAACCCATAGCTAAGGCACTTTTCTGTTCATAAGTGGAGCCACCAAATTCGAAGAAGGTGGAATTTAAAAATAGTTCAATGCAATCTAAAAAGTAATGAAGTGAGATGTCAGTAAATTTAGAAATCTCAGATCATCTTGAAATCACACAGCCTAGAACATCAGGTGTAGGAATGTTATTAAACATGGCAACTACATCTAAAGAAACTAAGATGTAATCACAAGGAATACGACACAACTTGATTACTTGTACAGAGGATAAGCTGTCTGTGACGCGTGAATCGTTTTTTCTAATGACATTTTTCCAAATTTTTGACAAAAAGGCAGATAATTTGTATAGAGGGCCAGTAATAGAGGAAACAATTAGTCTTAAGGGAGTATCAGGCTTATGAAATTTAGGAAGGCCGTAGGCCCTTGGAGTGGTGGCTGAGTAAGTTTTGAGTTCTTGAGCTCGGTAAGGAGTAATGAAATCAGTAAATTCTAAATCAGAGATCAAATTATTTTTTGTCTTACAGAGTAGCAGTGTATTCAAATTTGGATAAGGAATAAAGTTTTTTATCATTAAGGATATCAGACATTTATTGGTAGTCATCAGTTTTAGACATAGCAATCGCAACATTGCCTGATGGAGACGCTCATACTGCTCTCACTAAACACTATATTGATACCGGCCATAACTTCGATTTGGATAATGGTGGAATTTTATCACTGGGGGAAAATAGAGCCCTTAGGAAAATGTTTGAAAACTTTCTTACCAATAAAGTACCAAATGCAGTTAATCTTAGGTACGAAAAGAATTCATTTCCTGATGTTTACAAGTCTCTCACAAAATTTCAATTTTCATGCGGTTAAAGTTTCTTTCTACTTTATCGACCAACTCAGCACTTTCTGTTTTCTTGTTTAAATTCTCGTAATTTCCTCCAATTGTTCAGTCACTCGTTTACATGTTTTGAGCGGGATGTCGGACTTTCACTCTTATTTATTCATATTTTCATTTGCTTCCTTCTAATATATATTGTTTACTAAATTATGTTTTTTGCTTTTGTTGGATTTTCACTATGACTTTCTCTTCGACTTTTAACTTATACAAGGTATGTTTTGTTTCTATTTTTTCTTATTAATCTTTCGTTTTCTTTGCTGTTCGGAATATTTATTGCTAACGTTATATTGCTAATTGTTAATTGTCAACGTTTCGAAAATAATTATCGCTTCTTTTTTTTAACCTTCATTTCCATGTCTTGCTTTGCTGTTTAATACAAAAAAGGTCGAGACTAAACGTACAACACCTAAAATTACTGCAATATATTATGAAAATTTTACCCAGTACTAAGAAATGCTATCAGTAAATAATTTACTTTATTATGAATGAGATATCTTAACAAATACTCAATTACAGGTATAACATTTTCGCATAGGAAGGAATGATTTTCTTCACTTACATTACTGCAGTACGTTATGTAAATTTTTACTAGTTGCAAGAAAGGTAGTAAATTATTAAATAAATGAATAAATATTTGAAGCACAGAAGAATATCATGGCTTTGTTTCTAAGGAACATTGTGTACGATGAATTCATTTGTCTCTTGTTGACATTTAGAAGTATATGGCTATCATTTTACAAAAAGCATCATTTTAGAAATTTCTTAATAAATTGTGCATATAATTTGTACATGACAATAACAATTGTTGATTTATAAAATTTTTCACAACTATTTAAAATTTACATAACGTTTTGTAGTAATTTAAGTAAAAAAAAACATTTTGTCCAATGTGAAAATGTTATAATTCAGTATTTGTTAATATTATTCATTTATAAGAACATCAATTGTCAGTTGATAGAATTTCTCAATACTGGATGATATTCCTATAACATACTACAGTAAGAACCATATATTGAACAAAATGGTTTCTCCAAGTGATAAATAGTTTCTCATATTATCTTTCACTATGTTCCCTTCAGTAAATATTTTTTTCAACTAATTGTCCAATTAAATATTAATTTCTGTAACAATGATTCTTTCTGTTAACATTACATGTTTCACGATATGTTATTCATGATACTAATGAACAATGAGTGGAAATTATGATTCCAAGTCATAGCAGCCAGAAACAATAAATCTATGAGCCCCTTTTTGGAAAAAGTTGGTTTGTATGTTCAAGATATTTAAAGCTCAAAAAATTCTAAAAACTCAATTTCCCTTGTACATACAATTTAATTTATCCTTGTATGTGTACAAGGACCTTGCAATTAAATTTTTGTTTCTTGTAATTTGTATGTTCTAAGTAGTAGTAAGTATCTCGTACTCTTTTTGAAAATGTCGATTTTCAAAATCAAAATATTTAAAATAAAAAATGAAAAATCGTAGCTTTGCTTTTTTTTTGTTATTATTATGAATGATATATTACGAAATCTAGGATGTTAGCAGAAAGCATTAATGTTATACAAATTTGTCATTAATTAGACTATAAATTGAACAGAATAGTTTTTCCAAGTGATAGTTTCTCATGTTACCTTTCACTATATTCCCTTCAGAAAATATTTTGCACAATTAATTGTCCAATTAATTATAAATTTTTGTAACAATAATGCCTTCTGTTAACAGTACATGTTTCAGAATGTGTAGTTTATGATACTTACAAATAATTAGTGAAAATTATGAGTCTAATTTTCAATTTTTAAATATTTTGAACATAAAAGTCGACTTTTTTCAAAAAAAATCCAATGGATTTTGTACTTTTTGTTCTGAAATGTCCATGGGATTGAAGACTAGCGTAATCAGTGGAGAAATCTCATATGTAAAGGCCTTGCAATTAAATTGTCAGAATTCTGTTGAATCTTACATGTTTTTAATGTAACTGCTTTCAAAAAGGATTCTATGGACGTTTTTTGGTCTTAAAATATCTGCGGGATTAAATTGTTAGAACTTTTTTGAGTTTTTAATATTTTGAACATAAATTTTTTTTTTCGAAATGGGCCTCATGAATTCTTCTGTTTCTGGTCATAAAATATCCGTACGACTACAGAGTATCCTAATCAGTTAGAAAATCCTATAAGCAAGAACTACGAAACTGAATTTTAAGAATTTTTTTTTGAGTTCCTAATGTTTTGAACATAAAAATCAGGTTTTTTGAAAAAAGGCCTCATAGATTTTTCTGTTTTTGGTCATAAAATGTCCGCAGGATTACAAAAAATCCATATCAGTCGGAAAAGCTGATATGAAAGGAACTTTTAATTAAAGTTGTTCCAGCCGCACTGTGTGTCGATTTCAAAAATTTCTAAAATTAAATGTTCCAGTCTATTTCAAAAACAATGAGACATACGAACAAAGTACAAAGCGAAGAAATGTTTCACAATTGCCTGTGTGCACCGGTGTGTGAAATAACATTTGAAAATAGAATATTTCCCTCGCTGCTACGAAAACAGAGAAAAATTAAGTTACGAATGTTTTGGGCTTGTGACACTCGTATTTTATCGGTCTTTTATTTTTATTTTTTTGCAAAGACATTATTGGGTCATATTAAAAGAGGAATCGCAGATGTTTTAAAGCAGACTTTACGTTCAAGATTTTAACTTTACAATTCAAAAAATGTGAATTTGTTTTTCTTTTTTCAGGGTGTCTACGAATTGTGAAAACCGGGAAATAGCCAGCAATTACAATAAAACCAGGAAAACCCGAGAAATTGTAACGAACATAAAACAAAAGTTTTTGGAAATCGCAAAATTTAAAAATTGCATAACAATTAAGAATCATGTTCAAACTGTGAATAAATGGTAGTCTCTGAGAGATATAATACTTGATAATTAATGATAATGAAATTCTACTTCGTCGCTGAAGACCTTTTCAATTTGAAGTTTTTCATAATTTTATGAATGTCTTTAGAAATATCGATTTTTAAAAATAATCTTTACGTTGTATTTTTAAAGTGGGGACATATAGATTAGTAATATTCAGCTATTCGCGTGTTTTATCTTATACAAGTTTCACTTGTGTAAATTTTTTCACAGTACTTACACTTCATAAGGTAAACTACGTCATGTAAGTTTTCAGTTTTTTTTCTGTCTTTTTTGTTCATATGGAAATTTTTGAAATTGACCTAATTTTTCATTTTTTTAAAACACTCCTGATTCTTTCAGACACGCCTTGAGTTTAAGGAAGCATAAGCTTTATATCATATCTACTTATTAT
Source organism: Melikaiella ostensackeni (assembly GCA_032362435.1). NCBI lineage: Eukaryota > Metazoa > Arthropoda > Insecta > Hymenoptera > Cynipidae > Melikaiella > Melikaiella ostensackeni. Next base: position 23,871,114 of record JAUMHM010000079.1, read on the forward strand.
ACTTTCCTAACCATTTTTTTGTTATTGATAGAACTATTGTGAATCTCACTGATTCTTTCTTTAATGACTTCATTAATCAAAGGTAATGGATGATTGTCTAATTGTGAAACTTCTTCAATATGATTTAACTTTTCTTTCCTGACCCGTGTAGAAAAATTACATAGAAATCTGGTGTTTTTTTGTACATATTTCAAAAAAGTTACAGGGGGTCTAAAACGATAGAAAATGAGAAATTCACCCTACCAAAAAAAGTATTTTTTTCTCATAACCTTGATATTCTGGTCTGGACCAGGTTTGGCGCTGATCAGATAAATACACTTATAGTGAAAAATTATTTTTTTTGAAGTCAAAACTGGAAACCAGACGGTCTGGTCTGGGCCGGACCATGCTAACTTCTGTCTCACTCGTAAATTGTTTTGAATTCTGTATGCTGTTACAAACATTTACAAATCTACGTTTCTTATAAATATAATAAGTTTAAAGTTTGATTTCTTAAAACTCTTTTCTTCTACATCTTCTGGCATAGTATAAGATACGATTGGTGACAAGCGTGAACCGGTTAGACATATTTATATTTGTTTATAATAATTTTTGTTAAAGGAAACAACTCTGTTTTTGAAAACTATTCTAACTGCGATCGATATTTCGTTCTAAATATTTTATCGCCAAATCTGCTCAAATATTATCAAACATTGACCCAACATACCGTGTAGAAATTTCCCTATCTTTCCCTATTTGAAGTTGGGTTCTGATGGGGCCCCCATCAGAATTTCTAGTCCAGGAAAAATTGATGAGGGCCCTGTCAGGCTCTAGTGAGGAATCTCATGCTTCGTATAAGTATAGTGAATCCATCTGTATCTAATGAGGCTTCTATTGGAATTTCTAGTCTAGAAAAAGTCTAGTCTAGGGGGCCCTATCAGGCTCTAGTAAACAATTTCTCGCTTTG
>JAUMHM010000079.1:23872159-23885536 GCA_032362435.1 Melikaiella ostensackeni
CCTGTTCTTTCCCTTCTCCTCTAAAATCAGCGCTTTCGCTCTTAGGTCCCTTTCTTCGGAGCGCGTCACATATATATCCGATTCGATTTCTTTGGAATCGAACCGGTGGGCCTATGACAAACCACCGGACGCGTCTTTAGGTTACGGATAGAGGGTCCTTGTGCGGAGGGTTTCTGCTGAATACTGCTACAAAAGTTATTAAGCATTCGCTGACAGTTGTCCAGGGATGGTGCCGAAGACAAAACTCTCCAAACTAAAGCGTGAACAACAGTGCCGAAAGCTAAACGGCACCTGGGTGAGGTGTCCTTTACGGTGTCTCTAGGATACCTGGCGACGGATCGTCTCAGGGATGACTTGCTGGATTGCTACGATGCCAGCATTATCCATGATCGCAGAGGTTATATGGCGCGCCTGCATACACTGTGGTGCCAGAAACACCCAGAGCTTTCGCACGTTTCGCAACAGGCGTTGAAAAACCGCGCCGATAACTTTTTGAGAATAGGATATGTACGCGGAATGCCTCCCCAATCGCTGTAAGAACAAGCCGCATACGCAGAAGAAGAGGCGGCATTGAGACCAACCGCGGAAATCAGGCATTTTCCGAGAGTTGATAGCCATTTCAGGACAAAGTGAAACATCAACATCCAGGTTTCCCCTGAGCCCGAAGATCTGGCTGAAATGGATGCCGCCCTTCGTGAAAATCTTTTGGAGGAGTTCGACCTCTGGACCATCACTTGTTCAGTTTATGATGCGGCGTATTAATTTGAATTTATATTCTTTATTAGGAATTGCGTCTTTACCGCTGCTGCAAAAAGAGTTGGTGGAGAACAGTTTCACACTTTCTTCAGAAGAGCATTTTTACAAAAGCTCTCCAAACGTTCGTGAATAAACTGCTGTAATGAAAGCGTTTGTACAAAAAGAAATGACGAAAACTGAAATAATGCTATGTTTTAACTCCGTTGTTCATCATATTTCTCTTCGAAGCATTGGCGTCCTGGTGACTCTTTGTCGGAGTATATTTACAGATTGCGACATAATAAAAAAATTACAGTTGCAGCAACAAAGTGAAATATATTATTGTATGCGGTATTGCACCTTATTTTAAGAATAACCTGAAGTTAAATATCGACAACTGTTCTCATCTCGTAGTGGATTTCGATGAATCTTTAAACAAAATTAACCAGCACCAGCAGATGGATTCAACAATAAGGTACTGGTGCAACGAGACAAATTGAGTTGTTACGAAATATCTGCATTCGATTTTCTTAGGCCACAAACGGGTCGTAGACTTTCGTGAAGGTTTCCAATCAGCTGTACAGGAAAGAAACTTATCGAAAATTATTCAAATTGGAATGGATGCTCCAAATATTAATTTTAAAATGCTCGATGATTCATACCAGGACTTATAAGAGGCTTCAGAGGATTATCCTGAATTATTGAAAATGGGTAGTTGTGGAATTCATTCAACCTACAGAGGATTCAAAGCTGGCATAAATGCTTCTAATTTGAGTCTGATGGAATTATTTCACTCTGCTTATTACTTTTTTAAAGATTCCCCTACCCGGCGTCAAGATTACTCTGAAATCACAGGCTCTGAAATATTTCCATTAAAGATTTGCGATATGCCTTGGATAAAAAATGGCAGAATATTCAGAAGATTTATAGAAATGTTAGGGCCTAGAAGAGATTTAGAAAGAAAACAAGACAAGAAGAAAAAGGGAAAAAATAGCAGAAATACCAAAGGAAAACATCAGGAAGAAGAAAAACTAATGAAGAGAAAAAATTAATCAAGAAGAAAAGCGCAATGTTGGCTGTATCGGAAAAAATCTTTTAAACTATTGCTGCTGCTGTCAAAAATAAACTGCTTAGACCCAGGCTGGCGTTTTTCGGGTTTTTGACCACAGAAATGGACCCTTCCTTAATGGCGTTCCACACTGAGAGCTCTATGGCTCCGATCCTTTATAGCGATTTAACTGGATTGCTTCAAAGTTTTGCCGACCACATTATCAAGCCTGAAGTGTTTTAAAAAAGCTCCGTAGCAATTTTGAGTCCATCCAATGAAGCCCATCTTTTAGAGCCTACAGATATTGATGTAGGTTTTGCGACTAGAGCTGCTCTTAGCATTACACCAAATTTAAATGATCTCGATATTTTGAGTTTTCGTCAAGACTACAAAATATTCTGGCTGATATCCTTTAAAAAATGCAAGAAAGGTCTCCGCTGAATCACAAACTCACAGAATATGTTTCTTGTCTAAATCCAACTATTATATATGAGCATCCTAATAACGCTCTTCGAAGGCTGACCAAAAGCTTGGATGTCCTAGTCACTAAAAAATAGATTTCGAGTACAAAGGTTGAAAATGCAAAAAAAAAAAGAATTCAAAGCCATATTCAGTTCACCTAATGCTCGAGAGTGTTTCAAATCTTTCTGACGAAGTGAGTGCCGTTTGGACAGATTTTGGGTTGACAGATTACAAGCACACTCTCCGTCCTCACATTTCCTGTGTCTTGAGAGGATAGTCCTAATTCTTTCTCATGGCAACGCAGCACTAGAAAAGAAAATATTATGTTTTCAGTACATCGTGATCCAATTTCGTGTTAAGTTATTTATGTATGAAGAGTATTACATATTTAAATTTGTGTTTTGAAAATATATTTTTCGTTTTCACGACTGTATTTATACGTAATAGTGGATGCCTAGTGAAACGTTCATATTGCCTTGTTTTAAATTTTAGTTTATAAGTAATAAATGTCTTATTTTTCTGATATGCACGTGATGTTTTGACTTTTTCTTTCAAGCCATTTTCTTTAAACCGATCCTCTAGGTAAAATCATACTGATCCTGATAAAACAATGTATTTTGTAAAGTTTTCTAGTGTCTTTCAGTACTTTTTCAACTGATAATGAGGTGCAAAATGGAGTCACATATATCCCAAGAGAAACCCGAGAAAAACGTTAATTCCGATCCGGAAAATCCGAACATTTGCCGATAATTTGAAAATGAAATTCGGCTTAGCATTCTGCAATTTCTTATATATTTTTTTCATGTTTAGTCATTAAGATTAAAGGTATGTTTAGAAATAATTTCCATGCTGCGAAATATTATAGGAAAAAAAACATTACTTTAAACTTATTTAAAATCATCCTTAAATTCAAAAAATAAAGGGAATATCGATTATTTTCCTTTTTGCATCTCACTTATTCACTCGTTACAAATAATTTTTGTGTAACCGGATGACACCTAATTATTGCACGATATCTTTTGGTCTTCTAAATCAATAAATCAATTGATCAATTGAAAAATTGTCAAACAGCCACCGCAGGGTCCTCCTGGGAGCGACTGCTATCCAGGAAGATGACACTGGCTCCTAGTAGAATCGCGTTAAATTACACACATGGCCATGCCTCACAACCGTGAGATAAGTGACCACATCGTACATCGCCTGAACTGGTAGTTCCAGTGAATTTTGTACAATTCGCTCTCGACGGTTGACTATCTCTCTGGGAGCGTTCGGCAGGACAGGGTCGCGGTTAACACCGTAAGAGCTACAAAGATGGTTACAAAGCACTCTTAAGGCCGCCTTGTGTCAGTGGAGATATGTCGTTCCCGCATGAGTGGGATACCCAGATAGTATGTGCCGTAGGTGCTCAGACTGTTCATAACACGCTCTGCACGTTTCGCTGGGAACTTCTTGACGTAAGATGCGGCTACGGTATACCAAGGTGGAAATTACACCGTCCTGTTACGCGAAAATAAAACCCTCTGTGCCTGAATTCAGTCCGGATGGTTTAAGGAAAGCAATCGTTAAGTTTAACGTGATAAGTTATAACCTGGTTCGGGATAAGCAAACCATCGACAAGGACTATTATTTTACGTTTCTGTGGAAGTTTCCGTGTATTTTCTTGTCGTGGAGCTGTTCGAAGAAGTTGTTGATATCTGCTTTCTTCTTTCACTGATGTTATATCCTGAATGCGGCTTTCTGGCACACATAGGTATAGGTAGGTCTATTTAGCCCCAAGGTGTCTAATAGCACTCCTGTTCTCGAGCACAGGGTCGTCGCGAACGCTAGCAAGTAGTCTTGGCTTCAAATGAATCTTGGCACGCTTGTCCAATCCAAAGTTCATACCACTTTTCCGTGTGTATTCCTCGATGATTTTTAGAGCATCCTTGAGATGCTGTTTTTCCAGAAGCATAGATCCTCAAGTCGTGGACATAAAATATATGTTGAAGCGAATGGCTTCTAGAAATCAATCCAGGCCATCGACAGATTGCGATTGTAGGCTGCAGCGTTTTTGCAAATGCTTCTGCCGATTAGCAATTTTTCCCGAACAATTCTGTCGTTCAGGATAGCTGTAAAAATCTTATACAGTATGTTCAGACAAGTTATTGGCCTATAGTTCCTTGGATTGGACAAGTTGCCTTCCTTCGGTAGGAGTACGATGCGTCCTAACTACAGCCACTGCGGAACGGACGTCTTCGAATTTAAATATGATGTTAAGATCCGGGACAGATGTTGGTGCGTAGAAGTAAACGTCTTCCACCAGAAGTTCGTGATATCATCTGGTTCGGCAGCGGAGAAGTTCTTCGTGTCGCTGAGTGCTTTCTTCACATCTTTGGCAGTAATTAATGGACACTGTTCCTCAGGCGTTATAAAGTTGTCGCACAGTTCCTTGAAATGCATGATGTTTTCAGTGTCTTCATGCAATAGGTGTTGAACTTCGTAAATCTCTTCAAAAGGTCTCTACCTTCTCGGAAGTAGGCGGAATTGACACAAATTGGGGAATCGCTGAAGACGCGCGATGGATCAGCGAGAAACTGTTGATTCTCCCTGACCCATCGCTTCCTCTTCTGTATTCTCCTCCTTGCGTCAGATAACATGCGTATTTCGTCAACTATATGCTGCTTGATACTCAGCAACTTTGACTTGTTCAATGTGTGTTGGTGGATCCTCAGTTCGTGAGCGAATATGATGGCCCAGAGGTCGGACTCATCCAAGAGATCCGCACGAAGGGCGTCATCCATTTCAGCCAGGTCTTGGGGCTTAGAAGGAACCTGGATATTAATGTTTCTACTCGTCCTAAAATCGCTATCATTTCTCGGGGGATGCCTGATTTCCGCGATTGGTCTTAGTGTCGCTTCCTCTTCTTCGTCTGCGGCTTGTTCTTGCAGCGGATGGGAAAGCATTTCACGTATATATCCTGATCGCAAGAGGTTGTTGGCACGGTTTCGTATTCTCTGTTGCGAAACGTGTGACAGCTTTGGATGTTTCTGGCACCAAAGAGAGTGCAGGCGCGCTATGTAACCCCTGCGATCAGGAATAATTCTGGCATCGTAGCCATCCAGCCAGTCATCTCTGAGTCGATCCGTCCGCTCAAGACGTCGACCGTCTCGCCGATCCGTCATCGTGTCTCCATCCAAATTATCTGCAGCACCCTGAACTCTAGGGTGGTCGGCACTGCTTGCCGACCCATTGTCGGGTGCTCTGCGCGTTCGATCATTTTGAACCGCATTCACAACTGGGTTTGGTTCTTTCATAGTTGTTCCCACAAAAAGCTAGGAAAAGGGTTCGTCCACCCTTGCAGAGTCCCGCATGCAAGGGTAAGGCTGATGCTCTAGGAGGTCGCCCGGTATCCCGGAGAAGGACTAGTTCACATCAGTCTCACAGCACTCTTATCTCCATACCATGTTACAAGCACGTGCAGTTGCTCATATTCCCAGCGAAATTTAGGTATTATTATAATTATTATTATTATGTAATACATAGCAGAATCTTCATCATATCTTCCTCAACTCGCCATATCATGAGCTGAAACGTTACATACGCACACATTTCCGTGCATGCAAACGCTCCCGCACATGTACGGGTACGCGAGTACGCCAAACAGCAGTGACCGGTGTACTCGCTACAAGAAAACAGGAGAAGTCGTCGAAACAGAAAACTGTTCGAAAGTTTGTAATACCTACAATAATTTTCCATGCTGACGATTACACTGAAATGATCGATTGGCAAGGCACCCAAGTCTTCGAACCGCCAACCACAAAAATCCTCTCGAATGATGACGTAGATGAAATCTGCAGCGACAATCTTGAGTCTATGTGAAAAATTAAACATTACCTGCAACTGCCTCGTCACAATCAGGCAATGGAGAGGTGCGTAAAGAAGAGTGCATAGAGAGGCGCATTCCGTAATCTTATCGTGCATAATGAAACAATATCCTGTTGTATTTGGTGGTACGTTCGCCGCACACTCAAATTCAAGACGTATGTCAACTCTTGTGCTTTTATCGATACATTTTATAAAAGACAGTCAACAACTGCCATAATTCCACTGCACTTCAGTAATTTCAAAGTTTCCCCTAGTCAGAGGGTCCATGGCAATGATTATATTATCATCTTTACACGCTCGAATCAAAGTCAGTTCTTGTTTCGCATTTATACTGAGAAGTTTGTAATCTTGACAGAATCTGAGAACCATGCGCAACAACAAACGAAAGGCAAAATTATCTCCCTCTTTTATCGTAAAATTTGTTATACTCCACCCTGCGTTTACTAGACCACTTTTCACTTGATAAGTGGATCTTTTTATGAGTATGAATTAAACTCGGTTGCAAATGCTAACGTTCATTTAGTGGAAGAAGTGTTGCGAAGGAAAGGAAAACAGGTATTGGTTAAATGTCTGGGCTTTGAAAAAATTTATAGTTCTTGGATTATTACATCTAATGAGACCCTACAGGATTGCCGCCCGCAATTAAAGCAAGCAGAGAGTCAGGTTGCACGCAGCTGTGAAAACGCCCTCAGGTTGCCAAGCCTACTCCACGAATAAGAGCTTAGATTGGTAGAAATAAAAAGGAAGAGGTACCGGACAGCGTGACCGCAGCTGCTGCGGGTTATCGAGGAACGGCTGGGGCTATGGAATGGCCATAACCCAACACTCAGGCCCCTGTCGCGAGTTCCCTTCCAAACTTCCAGCCTTAAAGAGGACTTAGAGAGATTTTTGGACCAGGGAATGAGGTAGACGTCAGCAAGCAAACGATTCTTTTACTCCTTTGAAGAACATTTTTGAGTGCTATTTCGAGTGTGTAGAAGCTATTTATATGGAATGTCGTCTTAGTTAAGTAAAATCATTCACGCGTCCCCATCAGTCTTCAGATACGTTAAAGAGTGTGCTTGTCGCGAGTTTCTTGCTGTCTAAATTCGATGAACTCGAGTGCAGTAGGAGAGTGCAATTAAGTAGTTTGTTGAGCCTTTGCCGAACATGTTTGTGCCACGAGATTCTATTGTTTGTCGAAATTCATGATTTTGTACTTATTTTGTCGATTTATTATATGCTTTTGCACAGATGAAATACTTGGTTTTTCCTTTTTCTCCGATTTCACACCATCTTACGCATATCACACATACCACCCCATGAATATTTTATTTACTCTCTATTACCATATCCATTCTCATTTACTTGGCGTTTCTTAACTATTGACGTTTAACGTTTGATAACTATTTATAAAAATTAACATTCCTTTATAACGAATCACAGCAATTTTCATGCAAGGCTACTCTTTCTCATAATTTTTGGATAATGTTAAAAGGTGTTTTCAAATTATAAACGAATACAATTCTCACACGTTTACAGGTACCGGGTGGAAACCACAAGAAAGAGTTACTAGAGAATCTAGATCGCGTACCAACTTATGTGCAGCAACTTCAGTTTACCGTGAAAAATCCTACTGTTGGAAAATCAGCTACATTCATCAAAGTTGACAATGTGATTCAAGAAACCAAAAATTTAATGAACGTAATTTCAAAAGTGGTAACAACGTGTTTCGTCTGCGCTACAAAAGTATGTATTCATTCAATCATTCTAAAAGTATCCAAACATTAATGAGTGGAAACAAGGGAGGAAAATGAGCACTAGAGAATAATATAAAAGTTGTAGTCATGCATACAAAAAAATTATCGAGTCTTTAAGAATGATTTTCAAAATAAAATTTTACTCTAATTATTACGAATCGAAGTGGACGAAATTTGATCATACTCAAAGTAGATCTAAATCATCACTGGATCATACTTTAACATATTAGGAGAAGGTCGATAAGAACCCTCTCCAAAGAATTTGGCAGAAAGTGTATATGAATAAAACGATCGAAAAGTGAGCAGCAAAAATGAAATTCTTTATCCCATAAATAAAATAAACAAATTGCGAGTAGAGGTCAGAAATTGTCTTCAAAGAAGGGTTTCCTAGGCTCCGCGATTGCCAAATTGCAGCAATCTATCTCAATAATTGACAAGCATATGACCTCTAGCAATGTTTGTAAGAGAGCTGTTACTTACCTTTGACCCTAAAAATAACAGAAATGGAGTAAAATGCCTTTAGAAAAATGCGTACAATACTGAATTTGAAATTGAATCTCGTCTCGCAACAAGCTATGAAACACAATTCAAATAAATCAATACAATTCTAACATTTCGCTTGAAAACAAAACGAAAAAAGTCATTCAAGAATAATGTGTACGTCCAAATGAAAAGCAAATAGTTTGACAATATTGAGTCATTCACATAGGACTACTTCCAAATATATTGCTTACCTTTTACAAAAGGTTTGGTTCCGATCGATCCAAAAATTCTGAATGGGATAGCCCGAAGTCGAAACTCCGAAAAATAAAGTTTTGAGATAATCTCATTTGAACTTGCTGAGTGTCATAAGCGCATGCGTTAATTTTTTTTTACGCAAAATCCACTTTTTTCGGTTCGTTGCGGAACATAACTAGCCGCGAATTCGATTTCGTGTCTTTCCATTTTGTTTGTACGAGTATTTATAATTGTATGGTTATCATTTGATGAGCACTTTGCTTTCTCATTATGATTAATTATCGAATGTATTTGCTTCCTCATAGAGGTGCATTAATTATCTTTTCAATATTTAGAATCATTAATGAAAATTTTTTAAAATTTTAGGGGGTGCCAACCATAATAATACAAAAACAAAAATAGATTAGTCAATTCGCCTTGAATCCATGAGTTTTTTCTATTCTTGCATCAACTTTGAATTATGTTGATAAAAAAAAAATTTACAATAAGACCGATATTTTTATTTTACTTTAGTCCTATTCTTTTCTTGATATATCCAGGTCTCGCTACCGTACAGCATAGTGAGTACAGGCCCAGAATTATATATTGCAATTTTAGCTTTCATCGTCACGTTTTTACTTCTGGGAATGGCTCCTACAATTCCGATAATCTCTCTACCCTCGTTTATACGTCTGAGTATCTCTGCAATCTGCATCTATCTCTCCGTTAGCAGTAAATAAACTTACAAGATACACGGAATCATTAACTTGTTCTATCATCTCTTCGTCTAAAGCAATGTTGCATACTGTTTTCTCACCCCTTCTTTCAAATACAATAATTTTTGTTTTATTGACGGTAATCTCAAGAGCCGTACTCTTCATACTGGTATCCAGTCTGTTCAACGTTATCTACAAATCATGACAGATTCTACCGTAACAACCTTATCATCCGCAAACGCCAATCCACGAACTTTCATTGTCTCGAGCTCAACATAATCCCGTCTAAGAGAGCCATTCTTGGACATTTTTCCATGTATATATTGAATAGTCAGGAGAACATAAAGCAGTCTTGCCTTACGCCCTGCTTAATATCAAAGTACCATAACATTCATTTGCCGGAACTTTCAATATAATGGTTAAATACGCGTAGAAAATAATTCTAATGAACTCTTATAAGTATACTCTTGAACAAAATACGTACCTATATTTCTGCTGAAATTGTCAATCCAGATGAAAATCCCAGAATTTTTAACACTGTTCTGAGAAACATGATCCTCAAATGAATTTAAAGAAAAATTCTAGACAGAGACAACCATGGATGAAAATGGATACCCAACTTAATGCCGGAGAAATGCTGGTGTTTCTAACCGACCTAATGGAGGCACGACTGACAGTTAATATGTTTTTCCATACAATGACGAATTACTACAATCATTTAATTGTCATTTTGATATGGAATTAGTGTCTAGCATCAAATCAGTAAAATATTTGCATAAGCATTTATATAAAGGACATGGCGCTGAAACTGTAGTGGTCACCAAAAGTAATGAAAGTGTTATTCCTTATGATGAGATTCGCGATTTCATAGAAACTCGTTACGTGAGTCTGTTGAAGTAGTCGATAGAATATTCGAGAGACCATTGCGAACTGAAAGTCATTCCCTTATATGGTGGACACTTAATTTACTAAATCAACACACTAGAATTATTAACGACGAAGGAAATTACGACATAATGTATTTATACATCGTATTACACTATACTGTGAAGATCAAGTGTTCAAAGGCAAGCGCCACATTGCTCAAAGGTCAAAGGTCTTTCTCTACACACTCACACAACACCCTTCCTATTTATTGAAGAAAAGCCTCTCTTCACATATATTTTTTAACATCTACAACCTATGCTAAAGTCTCATACAGTCAAGTAGAGTTTCGTCCACTTATTTTATCCGGGTATGTTACTCTCATCAAATTTGGTTGCCTACATTGTTAATGTCGCTAGTCAAATGCTCGGATATATAATGAGATCTGCCACCGTAAAGATGGAACTCTATAAAAGATTTTATTTTCTAACAATTAAAGAAAGGCATCTGATCTCATCGTTTGAGTTCGCAGTTGAAATCATTAGAGGAACTATTGAATGCCCCGAGCTGCCTTATGCTCTCTTTTTCAGGATTCAATGCAATAACTCACGAGCGACAGAACCGTTATATTCAAAAATGGTATCAAATCTAGCTCTCTATCATTCTTCAGTGATAATACTATGTAGAAATTTCAAGAAAATATGCCAAAATATCAACAAGACTCTAGACACTTATACTACACTTCGCAATACTCCGTTAATATCGATTAAACAAAAGTATATCACAAGAAGAAACGACGTTAGAGCTTATATTGTATAAAACTACCACGTAAGACTTAGTTTGTTTATATTGCAATATAGATGCTGGTGTAAGATAACAATCCTATAATTGGTGAATACTGTTGGATTAACGACAATATACTCAAATATCAAATATCAAATTTCTATAAAACGCGAGTGATAATCCGATGCAATGAGATCCCATTTCTCATATTTATATAAGTCTAATCAATTGGGAAAATCCTTAGCAAAAATTAATTTGTTGTGATTGACTTGTTCTTTTATACAACTAGGACAACTTGTAACCAAATTTTGTAACTGGATACTCAGCCTGTTCCACCAAACGGCCTGTTTTTCTCATCAATAGAATTTATTAATACCTGAAAGCTCGTTGTGTAATTATTCAATTATGTCTAGTTGTAGTATAGTAATTTTGTTAATCGGGAGTAAATTTCTTTTTATTTTGCCACCCTTGTAGATAATACTGTTTTAGTTTTTTTACGAATGAGATCATTTTCTTGTTCAATTCGGATTCTTCTCACTAGATATGCGAACGCTACCATTCGGTTTAGGGACACACATAGAGAGCTGCAGCATGCAGCTAGTTCATTGACCGGAACTAAAATGTCATTTTCTACTAAACGATCTGGCACGGCTTTAAGTTTGTTAAGCATAGGGATAGGAAAACTACGTGTTACGGATTGGTAAAATGGTTGAACGTCGCTCTCTATTAGAATTATTGTTTCCCTTATTAATTGACTAATTCCCAAGAATAAACAAGGGAATTCCCTTTCGACGTTTACATTGGATTTTGAAGTAGTTTTTGAGTTATTCTCGCATTCTGACTCGGTTACATTTTGGCTAATTTGGTTTATCTGTATACTCACAAACTTATTTATAAATCGCTACCCAAGATATGTGTATTAAATTTACTGAATGATTATACTTTAACCTTCGATTCGAGTAGAAATAGACTGAAAAAGATAATATTTTGTTATCTGGGCCATCTGCGTGATGGGCAGTTGTTACAGCGCAGCGCACTGAGCCGCTCTGATTGTGACGTGATGACGTTAATAATTTTCAAGCTGAAAACGACTGAGAATTCATATTTCATTAGAAATGTATAAAAAAAAGAATGTTTCCAATCGCTTTCGTACAAATTTAAAGCCCCATATATTCAAAAAATGTTATAATAAAAAAACAGGTAAAACAGGTATTCTGAACTCAGAAACTTTTGTCTAATTGCTGATCACGGTACTTGACATTAATGAGACCATGTTGAGGTAGAAAAGGTACATCTCTCTGGCCGTATATTCTATTATCTTTTCTTCATTATTACCAGCGCAAATGTCTAACCAACTGTAAGAAGAGACAGTGTGGTGAGCTGGAGAGTACGGTTTACTGTAAAGGTTATTGGAAAAGAACATTCTTTTAATGTGGTCAGCATAGTGGGCATCTTTACAAAGATCAGCATTAAATTCCCCGAAAATAATAGCATAAGTGTACAGAGGGAAGTGGAGAGAAAAAGCATTTTTAAAATCAGTTATAGGACCAGCAACAGGTGCACGATAAACTGTCGAGATGTATGGAAGCTGGTAATCATTATTACTTTATTTAAAACTTCAATTCACTCACATTTTGGAAACCGAAATTGATATCTATTCAAAAGTCTCCCATAAACCTGAAACTTTTTCAGCATTTTGAGTCTTTTGTCAAAATCTGTTACAGTCATAGTCTCAAACTCAATGCTCAGTTTGATTTCAAAGACTTCTGCTCTTTTTATTTCAAGATTTTCTTTGTTTGTTCCCATTTTAGTAACTTCTGAATTTCTTGGTTAATTTGATTTCAATCTGCTTGTATGTGATTTCGTCCGTTGTGGTCTGGAGACTTACTTTTTCTTAAATGTGAAATGTCTTCCGTTACAAGAGTCATATGTGTTTTTAATAAATTCTAGTGCATAATAAAAAAACGATGGACCCTTTGAGTATCCCGAAAAATTAAAATTCTCTCTGTTTAATCTCCTAACTTCTCTCCAAGTAGCTTTCAACTCTTGGTTTCTTTTTTTTCGATGTTTACTCCATTTTATTTCAACCTTTTCTCGTTCTTCACCCGACTTTCTATGGTGTAATGAGAATCACTAGTTTCACTGTGTACGAATTGCTGTGCTCAGTACGTTTTTGTGAAGCACGATAAGTGCTGCCATCTTTATGGTTCGCAGACTAATTATGTACTAATCGACGCTTCAAACTAACCTCATTCTCATCTTACGACATTTCATGATCTTCGCTAAGCATGTGCCAAATGAAAAATAAGACTCAAACGTTTTCTGATAAAACAATCGAAATGAAGGAGAACAGCAGTGACGAGTTGATTTCGTGTACGCCGCCCAGCAAGAAATATAAACCATCAACTCTGTGGTCGATCTTTTCTGTGCTCAAAAGCATATATACATG
>JAUMHM010000079.1:23887474-23914593 GCA_032362435.1 Melikaiella ostensackeni
GTGATGCGCACGCACCACTCAGTCATGTTTTGATTATTGTTGCGTAAGGCATCACTGACCACTGCGTGAACACCAATTATTCGTGCGTACGCAGCGTTCAGTGGTGTTTCGCGATTTTTTTTCCAGCAAACACCAACCATTGGTGTTTGGGTTACTCCGTGTAGTTAAAATGCTCATATTTTTTTATATGCTAGGTTAAACTTGAGAAACAAATGAATTATTTTGCAGCGACCCCATTTTCTGGGATATCTCGTAGTTACTTTAGGATATGAAAAAAATATTTTCGAATCTCTCGTTGATCCACAATCAATTTTTATTATCATCAGCTCCAAAATTTTTCTAAACAGAAAGTAAAAATGGATACCATGTTACGCAGGAAAATACGAAACACTGATTTTTCTGCGTAATGTGGTACCCAAATTTACTTTATAATCAAGAAAATTTTCGAGTTCGGGGTAATAAAAAATAATTGTAGAAGGACTAGAATTTCAAAATTATTTTCTTCTATCTTATAAATAAAATAAGCAAATTTTATTTTTCATCAACTGCAACCTAAAATGATTTGAGAAAAATTGGGTTTTCTAACTTTCAGAGGCAAAAAAGCCATTTCTCTCGATTTTAAACCGCCGAAACTTTATTAATCGTATAGAGTATATTCAACACCTTTTTACCTTCTAACGATTTTTTTTGAACTGATAGGTAGAACATCATTTCAAAAAATCATTTTTGTGTCGTATTGACTATAAATTTCGAAGTTTTTTCAAAAATTTTGAAAACTGCACTGGGTAGAATATCATGAAAGAACCATATTTTTTTAGATTCAAAACAGGGAAACAAATTTTATCCCTGAACTTTTCTCATGTCTCGCGTAGTTTTCGAGAAAAATGAAATTTTCCAGTCTCAAAAATGAAAAAATTATTTTCTCGAAAATGCGTTTAACGATAATTTTTAGATTGATCTCTAAACAATCGTGGGGCGTCCTCGAAATAGAATCAAGAAAAACCTTTTTTGTGCTAGAACCTTTGGCGCCTAATCGTGGCTCACTTTGAATCCACTAATAATTAGAATATATGTTTGCTTAGAATTTTTCATTATTTATGAGAATATTAATAAAAATAAAAAAACAAATCTCACATTGAAGTTTCCAATGTTATTAAAATAATTACCGATTTCTTATTACATTATTTCCGAATTGATTGAAATACAAGAGAGGCAGATTTTATCATTTCACAGTGAAAGAAAAAAAACAGTTATCACACTTATCCTGAGTCTGATTTGTAGTTACCCTGTCATAATTAAAATATAAAAACGACGGAAATCTGATTCTTTCAGAAAAATGACGGATTTTTAAGGAAAATATAATATCTTCCTTCATTTCTTGAAGTAGTGCAACAGAAGGTACTCTATGTAGGAATGATTTAAATCAAAATTCCAGATTATAGAATTAGGATTTTGAGTTTTCTAAAAATATATTAGTTACCTTTGAAATAATTGATTGGAGAACTGAGGCTACCTTCTTTGCAAGTAATTAGAAATGTTATTCCAATATTATGAAAAAAAAATTTTTTTTAATAATTTGTTTTTCATTTCAAATTTTTTCCTCATCACACTAACCCCGTTATCGCGCTTTCCCGTATCGATCGCATTCATTAAATTATTTTTTTCTTTTCGAATATTATACTTTGATACAAGCATGAAGTATCATTGGAATGTAATTTTTATCCTTCTTTAAAATATAAAAGGCCATCAAATTTCTTTATTCTTGATTCGTGGATAGCGAACCTTTAATAATATTTTTATCCCTGAAAGATATAATTTCTTGCTAGGTAAAAAAGGCGGAAAGTTTTTCCTTCAGTGGAGAGGAAGCTTAATTGCAAGGCTTTTTTGCCAAACCTTATGATCCCAATTCGTCTCTACTTGTCTTTTGAATTGTGCTCATTTAAAAATGTTACTTAGCTCATCAGGACTAAATTTTGAATAACGCTTTCGGAACCTACTTACTGAAATGAAGTGGCATTTCTAATTCCGCAATTCACACTTGATCAGATTTAATTATTAACTTCTGCTTTTACTCTTTGGGAAATAGAGTAATTAGTAGAAAGAGGGTGTAAAATGAACTCTTTAAAGAATAAATTTCTGTTTTGAAAGACGTATTAATTAAAAACATACATTTAGAGTTAAGTATCACGAAAAAACGGGATACAAGTAAACCTACGGAACAGATAATAAATTTCACAGTTGAAAGCGAATAATTTTGAGCTAAAAGTGTTAAGAATTTAAAAGAATTGTTAAATTATCAACTAATTGTGTTCAGCTTACATAAGTGATGAATTGGGAAATATAAGTATTTAAAATTGGACAATTTTCACGATTTCAAATTGGATGCCTTCAAATTCGCCAATTTTGATTTTTCATTTCACAGAAGACAGAGTCATTAGAATATTTTTGTGAACACAGTCATATTTAGGTAAGAGCAAAATTAGTTCCAGTAAGTGAAAATAGAAGTTTTCCTTAAGACGATCTATTTCAATGCTCCTCAGAAAAAAAACGTGATTAATTAAATTTGGTTTTATATGTGTATTGAATTATTAATGTACAGAATAGAACAAAAGATAAAATTTACAGTCTCTACTGTCTAAACTATTTTAATCAACTTTAAAACAAATGGGATTTGGGAGTTAAATGTATTATTGATGTCGACATTGCAGCGCATAAGCTATCAAATGATGAATTAAAAAATATATAAATATTTGAAATTTATTAATTTTCACAATTTAAAATTGCATGTCTCCATATTTAAAGCATTTTACTTCTCATTTGGCAGCGAGAATTTTCATTAAAATATTCTTCTTGAAAAATCATATGTATATAACTATAAAATTTTTTTGGAAAAGTAAAAACACAAACTTTCCTTAAGGCACTATATTTTAAACTTCCCTAGTAAAAAAAATGTTAGTTATAATTTGCTTCAAAATTTGTATCAAGTCATTAAGTTAGAGAATACAATTTCATTAGTTTTGCCAAATTCAACTGCATAAATTATTTCTATCAACTTTGCAATAAATGAAATTTCGGGGCTTACTCATTATTAATATCGAGATTGAAGTGCATTAGTTTTTTTTTTTTTCTTAGTTTTCAAATGATGAATTAATATATATATATATATATATATGTATTTAAAATTGAACATTTTTTACAATTTAAAACTGAATGCCTTCATTTTCGAAACATTTGACTTTTTATTCTACAGAGAACATTTTCATTTGAATACTTTCATCAAAAAAATTGTACTCATGTAACAGTGAGATTATTTTCAGAATATGAAAGAACAAGCTTTTCTTGAGACAATGTATGTTGAAGTTCCTAGGAGAAAAACTGTGATTTTCTAATTTACTTCCAAATTTGTATTGAATCATTAAGTTAGAGAATAAAATTTTAATTAAACTTTTCAATCTCAATTGCTTAAAGTATGTTTATGAACTTTGAAATGAATGGGATTTGGGGGCTAACTATTATTAATATCAACATCACAGTGCATTAGTTTTGAAAGTAAGTTTGAAACTTGTTTTGTTATCTCAACTGTCATTTCAGAGCAGCTGGAGCCTTGTTCTTAAGTACAAAAGTTACTGTGCAAGCTGGTTTGTTTCATAATCAGTATTTCTAGTAAGTAAGGATAAAGTGTAAAATTTGTAGTTGTTGCTTTCTTAACTTTGTACAAGTTCATCTTACTCCTTACTTCGAAGCCTGGGAAGAAGAGTCGCTTCCGTCACGCAGAAACTTTCGTTGGAAAGTTGTAATACTGACTAAAAGCAAGGGAGATTGAAGAAAGGTAAATGCAATGGCTCTAATTTGAATCTTTTAAAAATTCATGTTACAAAACAAAATTTTTGCTCATAATAATGACAATTTAGGAGCAGGCGAATAAGACATGATAAATCCATTTGAGTTCAATTTTCATATTCCAGGATACATTATTATTATCATTATTATGCCATGAAGCCAAATCCCTTTCGGGGTGAGCGTGACTCGTTCGGTCTTAGCCTTGTTGGAGTACCGGGGTTCGAGGAATTTATATATTACGGTATTTGTAAGAGAAGGCATAGGTCTTGAATCAATCTAGAAGTAGCATGCTGCTCATCCAAACGACTCACTTTTTCCCCAACTCCGCTCCAATACGGGCCGCTGATTAATCTATCTAGCAATGCACCCGGGTGAGGACCTTCACAGAGCCACCACACATCACAATTCACATATAAATACCTTCACCTTAATCTTATCTCTTTCTTGATATATTGGAGTCATGCTACTATACAGCACTGTGGCTGCAAGCACAGAATTATATATTGCAGTTGAAGCATAATTCGTTAGATTTTTACTTCTCGTAATAGCTCGTACACTGCCGATAATCTTTCTATCCTCGTTTGCACGACAATAAATTTTGTAACATATATAGTATGTCGGTCTTAACACCATACTCTTCATGCTAGTATACAGTCTGTTCAACATTCTCTGCAGATCATTGACTGATTCTGCCATAACTGTTGAAACGTCAACATCTTGAAATCCACGCTCACGAATTATATTATTCGTAATGTTTACCTGCGAACCTAACTTTATATAGTTATTCATAACTTTTCATGAAGTGTCTCTGATATATTATTTCGTTCTGACGTTTCGTGAATATTACAGTTCACTTCTTCAGGGCTCACCTGAAACTGAAGCTTCAGGTTATGTTGTTCTTACATGTTCTCTCTACGATGCCTCTGATTGGCCAGAGCGCCCACCGTGGGGACTGATCGAACCTGATTGGCCAATCAAGTCTTTTTCAAAAAACCAGGCGGATGGAAAGCCAAATCGGATTGGTATTATATCCATTGTCCCTATTGATATTATTAGGGTGTTTTAATATTTCGATTGCTTCTCTATGTTTTCTTGGAAAAATATTGTATGTTTTTGCGATGAGGGTTGTTTTGTCAACTGAAATCCTATGTCCTATCTCGATATGATGCTCAGCTAGTGCTGATTGCGTGACATGTTTCAGCCTGACTTTACATGTTCTTTTACACGTTGGCTCACTGCTCTCCCGGTTTCTCTAATATAGACTTTGCCACAAGAGTAAGAAATTTTATATACTCCCGGATCACTGAAAGGTGCCTTTTTATCTTTAGAGTTGTTTAGAAGTTGTCCTATTTTTGCAGGTGGTTCAAATATGGTATGGATGTTGTGATTATTGAGAACTCTTCCTATTTGTTCTGTGATACCTTGGATGTAGGGTAGGATGGTAGTAGGTTTTCTCTCTCTCCCTTTAGTAGGCTGTGTTGACTTGTTTTTTTCAGTGTACTTTGTTATTGCTTTGTCCATTTGTTTGTTTGTGTAATCGTCCTGTATGAGGATTTGTTTGACGTTGCGTGATTCTTTTTGTGAGTTATCTTTATCTGTCATAGAGACAGCTCTGTATATAAAGGAGTTGATGACCGATTGCTTTTGTGATGGGTGGTGGTGGAAGTAGGCATGTAGGTATCTGTTTGTATGGGTGGGTTTTCTGTAAACTTCATGTCCTAATGTGTTATCAGATCTTTCGTGAACAATTAAGTCCAAGAAAGGCAATTTTCCGTTTTGTTCAATTTCCATGGTAAACTGGATTTTAGGGTGTAATCAATTAATGAAATCGGAAAACTTGTGTAGTTCATATAATCCATGTCTCCAGATGACAAAAGTGTCATCAACGTAACGGCACCAAAATTTCGGTTTAAGCTTGGATTGGCTGAAGATTTCAATTTCTAGATGTTCCATTAAGATGTTGCCTATTTCCGGTGAGATTGGAGATCCCATTGCTGCTGCTTAGGTTTATTTGTAGAATTGGTTATTGAAAGAGAAGTAAGTGTTATTGATACTCACTAGGATGTCTTGGGGTTGAATGTGAACCTGTTGTATCTTTTTGATAAAGTCAAAGGAGTTTTGGACGTGTGTGACAAAGTTTCCTGTGAAAGGGTTTAAGAAGACGCTAAAGAGTACGAACTTTCAATAAATAATATTGACTCCTTCAACATCGTCTGAACTTCTCAAAACCAAAATCATCAAGATAAGGATGGAGAAATGGAAATTCAAAATTTCGAAAATATCGACGAAGAGATCGAGGAAGGAGAACCTCCACCTGTAGCTAGAAGAGGACCCGGTAGACCAAAGATAATTCGGACTGGAAGCAGGGTAGGACCTGCTAAATAGCACCATCCACCAATCGCCAGAGGAGTAGAAAATTAAGGATATCTTCAAGAAGCTAATTTTGCATAAATATCAATAAAAGAAGCAATTTCGGGTCCTGAAGCTGCTCAATGGAAAACTGCAATTCGCAATGAATTCGAGGCGTCACCTAGAAACGACACTTGGGAAATTGTCGATGATCCAAAAAGATCGTAGCATAATGAGCAACCGATTGATTCTACGAATCAAGCAGAATGTCGTTGGAACACCAACAAGAAGAAAGCTCGCTTCGTAGGTCGAAGATTTACTCAAATGCGAAGTGTAGATTGTAATAAAACATTTACTCCGGTCTGTCATATCAGTTCTATTCGATCATTGTTAGCATTAGCCGTCGTGTTTAAAACTTGATAATTTTTATTCATTGAATTAAGAGAACCGGGTACTCATACATTAAGAATGCCGAATAGGCAAACGAACAAAAAAAAGGGAAGTTCCTAGCTCCATACTGCTAGACTACATGGTGCGTACTGCCCTTTTTTCGAGGCTTCTCTCTTCGAGGGGGTAATCAAACACAGAATCGATCCCTCGTAAACGCGGGAAAAATCTCGACATTTGAAACCTTATAGGTCTAATTAAGTCCTTTAAGTAATAATCTAAACATATAGGCTACCTTGCGACGTGATGGCGCTCGCAAAATAAATATAAAAAATAAAAGAGGCTTATACCAGCTCATACAAAAATTACAATAATTCTATATAAACAGTTTCTCTAACATGAATTATCTATGTTACTGGTAGTTTAACAAGGTGAGTGATCGGTCAAACAAATTTGGAGTTGGCAGTCTTAACTTTGACTACGCGAACAATCTTATCATCGCCTGGATTACATTACACTATACGCCCTAGTTTCCATTTCGCAGGTGGAAAATTCGCATTCTTTGATAAAAAAATAGCACCTACTTCCAAGTGAGGCTGGTGAGAAGACCATTTATACTGCTGTTGCCAAGAATGAATATCTCGTCGCCATGAGAGCCAAAAATCTTTAGTAAGTTTACGTGAGAGTTGTCAGAGGGATAAACGGTTCTCGGCTACATCTAAAACTGTCAGCTCAGGTATAATTTTCAGCAGTGAAGTAACTATAAAATGTCCTGGTGTTGAAACATTTGAGGAATTCGGATTGCCACTCAGAGGAGTCAAACGGAGAGAGTTTGAACGACATTCTATCTCTATCATTTTGATCCACGACCTGAACTTGTTCGAACAAAAAAAGGGTCCGGCATAATCTTAACCAGTGTGCGAGAAAGGTCTTGGAGGTGAGCGACGAGCTGTCGGGAGATTCGCCATGAATTCAGTAGCCGTTCTAAATTTATCGCGAGTAAAAACTACACAATTGTAAATTTTATCTTTAGCAAGGTTTCTTGCGCCGAGAATCCAAAACTTTTCACGCAAAACACCTAAAGTTAACCGTGTCTCTGCATGCAGCAGGTTTTTGTGAAGATGTTTTACAATGAAAGTAGAAACATGATGCTTTGGTAGTATAGCCGGGAATTGAGATTGAATAGGTGAAGTTGAATGTTTCAACCTTATAATCCTCTTATCTGCTGCAAGAAATTCAATCATACTGTGGCTTTCACCTCTGCACCAAGTATACATGTGGATTATTTGAGGTCTGAATGAAGTGTTTCGGTCTCCAAAATTTCCAAGTACCCTATCGGTATCTTCGCGTTTCACACTGACTCAACCATTTATATCTCCGAGCGGAACGATTCTTCTTCCAGGATCGCAAGTACTGAATCGTTCTTATTGAAAGTTATATTTCATATTTCAATTTTTATCTCACTGAACCGAGTTTTGATTTTATAACCACTCCACGCTAAGTGTCTGTTTTGGGTTCACGGGAGAGGAGATGAGGAATTTTCTAGTTTCTCCAATTAAATCCTTTTCTATTATTTCTTATTATTACGTTTTTTTGCATAAAATTCTCTCTCTTGATATGGTTCTCTCCTGACTACATCATATATGAATTAAGTAAATGGGCCCTCGAGCCACTTATAATGTTATATTCTGAATCTATTCCATTTCTTCGAAATACAGTGAATGGCCCCGCAAAGCACTTTTATCTCGTAATCACTTGTCGAATATTCCTGTGAGTTATAGCTACAAGGTCTCGTCCAAGCTTCGTGAACAGACACTGAAGCCGCTTATATCCTTGCATCAACTGAACTGGACTTACTAGAGGAGAGGGTCCTCAAGCTGCTTATACCCCCTATCTATTATATCACTTCTAAATCACGTCTGAAGACCCCTCAACGTACATATGTCTCATGGATCCGCTCATCGGACATTTCTATATGACTACAAAGTCTCGTCTAAGTGTCACGATTGAGCTCTCAAGCCGCCCATATCCTAGCATCAACTAAACTTAAACTGCTCACCGAAAAAGGACTTGCCGAGTGATAGCTTGATATGTTATACGAGTGACCGGGTGTTGAGGGTTCACCCTCGACTCCGTCTTAGCCTATTACCCTCCAGCCTGTTACCCTCGAGGGTAATATACTAGAGGCTATTACTGCAATATCTCGCATAAAATATTATCGCTTGTTAATATACGAAGTAGGCTCTTGTGATAAATTCTGACAATATCTACCACTGAACATATTAACTCCCTTCTAATCTTCTTACATAAATAAGACCACTTGCCTCTTAGCAGATGAACAGCACAAAAACTTTCGAGATCCATAAACTAGGGTCCAAAAGTAAACCTTTTGACCTGCTCACTTTGACTTTAAAGGAAGGGAATCGACAACCGTTTTTTGGGATGAATTCCATGGCATGTCTCGTAAACATTTTTGTAGAGACACTGGCTGACTCGCTCACGAGCGCCAGAATTCTGGGATCACTCCTCCCATCGGACATTCTCGGTCTTCTTACAGTCTCCACTCCCCCACTTACACGTTCTGCGTGGATGGGAGACTTCGCGATCGCGCGATGACTTAGCGCCTAACGAGTAGACCCTTTTTACATTCACATGTAGCTTAAAATCTGTCTACAGAAGTCAACATCAACTAGAGCGTATCATGCTTCAATGAATGACCTTCTGATTTCCACTTTTATTCTAACTCATAATTCAGGTATACATTGAATATCAAGATGCCGTACGCGCATTATATCCTGCAATCCCCTTTCCATACGATCATTTGCACCTTCAGCATTCCAAAGACCTAGTCTCCATTCAACGCCTGAAACTTTTCCGAGAGCGTGCCTTTTGTCAACAAAAGTGACAATCCGATCCATGGCTACATTATTAATTGTATTGTCCATTATGTAAAGTTTACACCTACCTACCAACTTGATGCGACAAATGTTCTCCATAAGTATAAAATCATGTTCAAACTTAGCACTTAAATCGTTAGGAGTCGGTGTGCCTTTTCATGACGTTAGTTCAATTAAACTTCTCTCATTCAAAGGAAGGAAGGGAAACAAAGCCATATCCAAAAGTGTCATAAACGGTTTGTGCTGTATACTGAGGAGGGCACCAGACTTTTGCAGTTTGGTTTTTGAGGTGAGAGGAAAACTACTTATTACTTCATAAATTTTGTAAAAATTCTCAACTCTGTATAAAACTTGACAAGCTTTGAAACTTACAGAAATTTCAATTACCCACCAAAAGTTTCCCAGATTTCTCAAAGCTGCAAGGATTTACATAAATTTCAATCAATTCCAAAAACTCAAACATTTTCAAACACTTCTATCATTCTTCCTGAATGGACACAAGTCTCCAAAAGCTTCAAAAACTTCAAGTTCATCTGTGAAGTTTCAAATATTTCAACAAGTTTCACAGTTTTCAGAAACTCCCACAAGTTACAAAAAGTTTCGAACATTTGCACCCATTTTCATAAATTTTCATAAATTTCTCAGACTTTTCATAAGTTCTCCAAACTGTCCATAATTTTCAAAAACATTGCATAATTTCATGTTAAATGAAAAATAAGTTCCAAAAATTTCACTACGAGCCGGGCTTGGACCGACATTTCCTCTACACATAAGAGGTGCTTTAACCAATTCAGCTATCGCAGCATAATTGTTCTATTCCGTGCCGTGATATTTAGTTATGTATGAAACTAAAAATTAGGGTCATTATATGTCTGAAGCTAAAAACCTTAAAAATGCATGTAATAAATGTCACGGCATAAAATAGAACGATTATTAAAACGTTTTGGCCCAAATACTTTTAGAAACATCGGAGGTAGGTGAACCTTTCATCCGGTTTACGAAATGCAAGTCCCAAAATTCTCAATAGCGCGCTGCGATAGCTGAATTGGTTAAACCACTTTTCATAAATAGAAGAGGTGTCGGTTCAAATCCGACTCGCAGTGAAAATTTTTTAACTTATTTTTCGTTTCACATGAAAATTGAGTTAATTAGAGTCATCGTATGCCTGAGACCAAAAACCGGAAAAATGCATGTAATAAATAATAGTAAATACTTATGGTTAATTTCTTTGTAACTTTAATTACCCTAGAATTTTTAAATTGCACGCAACTTGTTCTCTCTGTTTATCAAATCTCACGGGTAACATTTCAACTTTTAAACCGGAATTTTCGATAAAAAAAAAGATTCACAACGCATGCGAAATATTGGAAGAAATTGAAGAATATTGAAAAATAAAATTGTGGAAAAAAGCTGACAGAATTATGAAATGTTTTCTTTTGTTGTGAAACAGTGAGAGGTGACCGGGGTCACAGTTCACAATAATTAACGTAATTGAAAAAAGGGATCCATCACGTTTTGTTCGCTTACTCCTCAGTTAAAATCGTAACATTTTAACAAGAAAAATCCTTCTGAATGAATGACATTAGTTCAATTCTGAATGAAAATATTAATTCAAAATAAAATTTTATTGAATGCTATATGAATTCATAACGAAATCTTACTTCATGAATTTAAAAGGAACTTCCTAAGATTCTAGATAAATTGGCTTTCGTTCAAAATGAGATTTTTTAAATTTTTTGAACATATTTCCTTCTTTCAGAAAATGCTGCACAATTGAGATAATGGGACACTAATCGTAGCAAATGTTGAGAGGCATAAAATAAGTGAAAAAGGTAAAAAAGTAAAGATGGGGAAAGCGATTCCAAGAGCTTCTGAAAAGTTAACTGGCTCTTTCTTCTGTATGCGGGTTTCGTGAACAGTGAGGTTCTTTCCTTTCGGCGAAGTAAAACTGAATTTAAAATGAATGAGAAGTCTTCTTGAATTGGAAGCTCCTGCATACATTTATGTGTATAAAAATTTTTCGAGAGTCTAATTCGACGCATTTGAAATACTGCTGTCTTTTCTTCCATTCCTCTTTTATACTAGAGCATTATTTATCTTCGAGAGGATATACGAATTAATGCTTTCCTTCTTATGATTTATTACTAATTTTGAAGTTTGAATGGATTATTTGAAATGAAAGGAATGAATTTTGAAAAGCGAAATTTGGAAATTATTAATTTTTACCGATTTAGTTTCAAGATCTCAATTTGAGAACATTTCAATTTTTAGTGATATTTGGATTTGTTTAATTCATAATTCTTGAGGTCTGAATGATTCATTTCCAAAGCTTGCAATTACAAATTGAATATGCTTCAAAATTTTCAGAATGACTAAACATTGAAGGCTAACAATTTGAAATTTTTCAATTTTAGACGCGTTTTATGAGTAGACAAACATGTTTGGACAGCCAAACGTATCTGAAATTTTTTTTTTTTCAGTCAACATTTTTTGGCAATAAAAAAGAACTTGCAAACATAATATATGTGGTTTAATAGAAAAGAACTTGATTCGAATTTATCAACTACTTTACAAAGTAATTTCAAGTAGAGAAAGAATGCTTTGGTCAGCTGTCCTTTATTTTCTTTTGAGGTGAAAAGAATTCCTGAGTATTTCTTTACATTCTAAAGTTTTCAAAATATACGAAAAATTCCTTTCTTCGAATATTTTTATTTGTATTATTCATCTCTGATATTTTCCCAAAGGTATGAATCTCATTTTAAATAAGAAATTGTTTAAAAATACACGATGCATGCTAAACTTTTTTAATAAAATTTTTGCAATTGGAAAATCTTCGCTACAGCCAGCTACTCACATTTATTTTATTTGAGGAAAAACTTGCTTCTTCATACCAGTAAAAAAAAAGTGTGCATGTTTTTTCAACAATCAGTTTTGTTACAATGCAAAAAATAACTACAATTATAAAATTTTCAATCCACATATCCTTGGTCATATGAAAAAGGTCATAAAAAAACAAAAATTCTTTAAGAAGGGATTCACTAGTGGAAAATTCTCCCTTTGTCAGCCAAACGTATTTACAGAATACTGTTTTTCAATAAAATTTTTCGGCCAAAAGTGAAGACCCCAGTTTTTAAATTTCAAAAATTCCACTTTAAAATTGCAGTTTTGAATGCGCAATTCTGAGGTCGTTCAATTTTTGAGGCCTCGAAAATAAATTTTACGCTTCAACTGCTTGGGTTCGGAAATATTTGTGTTTAAGTTTCTTAATTCATGAATCCTCTATCAGGAACCTTAAAAATTCCTAAATGTATAATTTTTTTATGTTATTGTTGCTGAGCAGATGAAACTATTAAAAAATGTACAGTATTTAATGCTTTTTCAAAATTATTGAATTTTTATGGCGAGAAAAATGAATGAAAAATGTTAAAAATGAAGGTGAAAAACAAAATTTGACTTTTTTCGAATTTTGGTTTCATTTTTTCAACACTGCGGAGAAAGCTTAGGTTTCTTCTTTCCAACACCTTGAAGTTGAGAATCAACATATTGCTATGACTCTTGAAGTCAATTTAAAAAAAAAAATTCTCACTGCAGCACAAAACCTAACGAGAGCCGATTTTTATGAATAAATAATAATATGTTTATTTTTGAACCTCAGGGTATTGGAAAGAAAAAAAACGGAGGCTTTCTCATCTGTTACAGAAAAAGAATAAAAGAAACCTAAATTCGAAAACAGTCTTAGTTATTTTTCAATTTCATTCTTGAAGACCAAATGTTTATGTTTCAAAAATGCTTATGATTAATGAAGAAGTTTACGAGAAATCTTATGGAAATTGTAGCGGAAAACGTATTTTGTATTGATAGCCAAATAGATGGCAGTTGAGAAATGATGCCCCATACATTAAGAAGCTTCTGATTTTCAATTTTAAATTATTAAAAGTTTGATAAATTTTTTCCGACGAAGTTTAATTGTAATACATTTCGTCATAACATTAAAATATCGCGTATAAAAGCAATAACAATTTTGAGTCCAAAGCCAGAAATGATGCAAGAACCAAATCAGGCCCTGCAATTTAATTATACATCCAGGAAAAATATGTTTCCGAAGTTTGGGCCAGGGTCCGAAGTCGGGTGATTCTACGGTAACCAAAGAAAGATTTTTCCTCTTTTCGAAAATAAGTCATACAACCGATATTCTATCATATTTTACTTAAGAAAATAGTAATGATGATTTTCATGGAGACAGAAATGCATTTCGCAGATTTTGCATGCTTTTTATTGGCGATAGTAGACGATAAGTATTTATTTTTTAATAGCCTAATGCACGTTTAATTAGTCAAATTCGTATTTGGGAATGGAAAGTGTATAACAGGGTAAGAGGAAGAACGAAGGGCATAGATGAGGATATCGGGATGGACGAGTGGACGGAGTATTTCAGGAGAATGCTAGGATGCGTGGAAAGTAGGGTAAAGGGTAAAGGAAGAAGGGCCCAAGCGGGGGGCGAAGTTAGCAAAAACGAGATTAGTAGGAAAGAGGTGAATGAGGCAATTTCAAGGTTGAAATGAATCAAGGCAACAGGTCAGGATGGCTTGGAGAGTGTAGCACTAAAATATGGTGGAGAAGGGTTGAGAGAGGAAATGTGGAGGATTTGCCATAAGCTTCGGAGAGGTGAAGGGTGGCCGGAGGAATGGAATACAATGTTGGTAGTGTCGCAGATTAGGAGAGGAGAGAAATTAGATGTAGCGAAATATTCAGGTATCACACTCACGTCAGTGGGCCATAAAATTTACGCGGAAGTGCTCAGAAAGAGGATGGAAAGACAGGTGGAAGGGAAGGGAAGTATACCACACAACGAAACGGGTTTCAGAAAAGGGACGGGTAACATAGATAACATTTACGTGCTCAATTTTCTAGTCAATAGGAAATTGGAGTAGATGAAGATCTAATCGAGATAGTAAAAGATATATTTGTGGAGATTGAGATAAGGCTGAAGATAGGAGAATAGAAACAGGAGGAATTTCGACAGGAAGAGGACTCAAGCAAGCATGCCCGTTGAGCCCTCTTCTGCTTAGTGTTCTATTGGCAGACTTGCAGGAGAAGATGGAGAGGAAAGGAAGAGGGGGGACAATATTGGAAATAGGAAAAGTGTATCCACTAGCATACCCATACGATGTAGTTCTAGTAGCGGATGATGAAAGAGGGATGAGTCTGATGATGAGAGCGTTCGAAGATTATGTAAAAGAAAAAGATTAAAGCGTGAATGTAAATGAGGCTAAAATGATGTGTTTTGAAAATAGAAAGTGTAGAGTAGAGTATGAATGTGAGAAAAGTAGCGACGTGGTGCGGTTGGTGAAGGACTTTTGCCGCCTGGGATTTTGATTTGAAGCAAGTTCAGGAAACGAACTGCAGTTGAGAAAGAGATTGGAATGTGTGAGTAAAGTTATGGGACAAGTGTTGAGTTTAGGGAAGAGAAGGTTCAAGGAAGCCATAAGGATGAAAGTGTGGATATTCGACGTGCTAGTGTCGTCAGTGTCAAGTTATGGAGTGGAAACTTGGGGATTGAAAGAGCATAGATATGTGGTAAGTTTGCATGAATGATTTCTGAGATGGGTCATGAGGGCAGGTTGGAGCTGCCCAGGTTATATGGTATGATGAGAAAAAAAATTGAATGAGAGAAAATGAGGGTCAGGCAACTGAAAAGATCCTGGATGTTTGAAGAGGAACTTAGGAGGGGGCGCGGAAGTGTGATTACACAAGCGTGTGTCCAGAGATTGTGAACAAAGAGAGGAGGGGTACCGCGGGACGTTCAAATTGGCAGGAAGAAAGATGCAAGATGTGGTTAAATGTGATATTTCAATGAGTGATTATCTATAAAATTATTTTAACTATTGAATATCCATCTCCGCATTCTCTGCGAAACAAATTACATTTACCATTTGAAGAATTCACCCTAGTGAATTTTATATTTTAAAGTGAATTTGTTTAATGTTTTTTTACGAGGGCAGTGGTTTATTATTTCGTCGATGGGATGACGGATTTTGAATCACTAATCTGAAACCGAAACGGTTTCATTTTCAGCTGTGCAATAAATCCCTCTCTAGTTCTGCGGGAATCGAACCCAGGTCTTTAGATTGCCGATCTGTTCTCCTCGCCCACTAAGCTACAAGGTAAGAGCAGGAGGCTAACAATCTGAAGACCTTAATTCGAATCTCAGCAGAGATAGAAAGGAACTTTTTCACAGCTAGGAATGAAACCATTTTGATTTCAGGTTATTAGATCAAGAATCGTTATTTCATCGACAAAAGACTTTCATTTTTTGAATTTCAAAATTTAATAAGGTTTTATTTCTTCGGTCTTACCGTCCAATTGGAACAAACAGAAAAAACGATTCTAGTTGTTAAAAAACGTCGTTTTCATCTTCAATATTTCGGCTCTTAATGCGGGTCTTCTTCAGGAAAGTTATCCACTCCAAAATAAATAGTGTTTTCATGAGAAATTAAAACTAAAATAAAAATAACCTACTGAGCATCGTAACAATTTTTTTTCGTGACCTGACGTTAATTACTTAGAGTTAAAAAAGTTACATTTTAAAGTCAAAATCCTTCAAATATAACAAAGTTCGATGAAAAAAAAAATTCAACGTTCATGTCGAAAAAACATAAGTTTTTTTCAAAATTGGAACCTCAAATTTTTCTTTCTTTGAGAGGCTCCAAACCAATCAAAATATATTTTCTGAGAGAAAAAATTCCAAGTAATTATTAAGACGATTACAAGACAAGACATTGAACTGACATTGACATTGATGCTATAAATGATACTAAATGGACGATAATAAACAGGCCAAATTTTCATTGAACCATAAATGAGAGTCGCGAGTCATAGCTCATGGATTCAAAATTGTGAATTACATTTTGTTTTCTTAATTTTCATGTTTTAATATTGAGTTTAATGTATAATGCATTGATACATTTGATTATTATTCAATACCTCAGTCTGAAGATCGATCTTGCTGAAATTCTAATGTTATTGAAATCAAAATAAATAAAAAAATGATCGAAATTCCCTGAGTGTTGAGACAAACCTGTGTATAAATTTCCGATTTCACAATCTCTTTTGTGTTCGGCAACTCTTGTTTTCAATCTCCTACCAGTTTTTCCGATGTACAAACTATTGCAACCAGTGCATTTTTCTTAATATATCACGCCTGATGAATATCTAAACTTTCCAAAATCTTTTTTAATCAAAACAAAATTATCTAGAGTGTGGTTATTTCAAAAATGAACGTTAATGTTAAATTTGTTTTAAGAACATCTTAGTCTTTCAGAAAGGCCTCGAACATAAGGTTATATGGTATAACCTTTAGATCTTTATTTTTTATTTAACTAACCGTTTTTTTGCTTATTATTTTTGTGTACACTATTGTAAATTTCATGAATTCTTTCTTTTATAACTGTTAATCTATTCTAATCATATCTACTAAACCTTTAGTTAAACCAATTTGTTGACTGAACAAGTGATGAGGATCGTACTTTATATAACGCCCAGACTATGTCGGTTTTTTGAACGAATTAGTTATCAAATCACCTTTGGGCGTTTTATTAATCATCAAATTTAGATAATTGAAAGAATTATCATTTTTAATTTCGTAAGTGAACTGCACAGAATCCTTAATGCTGTTGGAAGTGTTTAACACATATAAAATTTTATTGGTTGGTATAATTAAGAATACCATATGTCATCCACGTAACTTTTGTATAAGATAGGTGTAAAATTAAATTTTTCCAATGCCCTCATTTCTATATCTTCTAACACCAAGTTCAAAACAATGGGATAAATGGAAGACCCCATTGGACAATCTGACAATTGTTTGTAGAATTGATTGATGAATGAGAACACTGTATCATGAATAAAAGCTTTAATTGTCATTAAAATCTCGTATTTTGATATTTCAGTTAAGTTACGATGTAAATTTAATTTTTCTTTTATACAATCCAAAGCTAAATCTAACGGAATATTATCAAACATGAAAACGTATTCAAGAGAAACTGAAGAATGTATTTTCGGTAATTTAATGTTTTTCAAATTATCTTTGAATTGCCAGCTATTTTTTACAAATGCATAAGTGTTTCCCGAAATTGGTTCCAAAATGTCAGGTAAGAATATAGCTAAATTGAACGTAGGAGAGTCGACGGTTGAAACAATAAGTCTTCAATTTAAACCTTGTTTTTGCACTTTTGGTAAAACATAAGCTTTGGCAACAGCACTACTCTTTTTTCCCTATCTGGAAACAATATCGTTACATTTGTTTTTAACTGCGGGCACTTAGCGAGTCTTGAAATTTTTATATAAATTATTACTTTTAAAAGTATTCTCAACAGTTTGATTATAATTAAATCCATTTGTTGCAACCGTCATATTGCCTTTATCGGCTTTAAAAAATAACAATTCTCTATGTTCTTCCTGATAACTTTTAACAGATTCAAAGGTTTGGTTGTTTTTTCATTTATTTATTGTTTCTACAATGATTTGAAACAAGCTCAGTTACAGTTTTTTGAATTTTGAGCTTTTGATAACCTTGTTCTAGATTTTTAATGCAATTTTCAATGTTTGCACCGATATTGTTTATCCAATGTTCAAGTTCTAATCTAATGCTTCGACCGCACCTGTTTGCAATATATGTCAGGTGATCCATCCAATTTTGGAATTATATCAACGGTCGAAGAAAAGGAAGAAACAACTTCGAGTCTCGCTCCAAAATGTTGGTTTAGATACTTTCATTCTTTAGCTTATTTTTGATCGCATTTGTCACAATAACGAGACTTTTTGCAACGTGAAAAATTCTATTCATAGTATTTTCTTACTATTAAGTGCTTCTCTTTATTACGATTGCATGGTCATATGGCCATTTGCTATATGCTTAAATTACATTTTTGTGGAGGACATTATGTGCTGGTACGAATTGGGGAGGATCGCCGTGATGACAATCGGTTTTTCGAAGGCGCCGACGCAGAAGTTGTACGCGACGTGAATTCGAGGTCAAATACCCCGACAATTCGAAGGAGGTAGAACTTTCCCTGAGGCAAATGTCCGGACGAATCGTGGAGGTTACAGTGTTAACGTCTCTGTCCCACAATTCAGCTTAGGGAATTACCCAATTTCAGATGTTATCGCCTTCGGAAAAGCTATCCCCGTTCGCAGAATTAATTATAGTCACTATTCCATTACAAGGGCAGGAAAGAGATAAATCCATTTTCGCCAGAAGAGAACATTATTGACTTCCATAATCTAAATTGTTCTCTTTCCAATCCCATAACCTCATTCCAAAATGGGCAAATATAGGTGGGATCCTTTCCTTAAGTGTATCCGTTCAAAAAGTCACAGTTGTCCAATCTTACTTTTCATTGATCATAAGAGTTCAAAAAAATTTGAACTTCAAAAATGATGGCCGAAAAAGAAAAGTGACTTTTTTGAAAGAAGGCACATTTTGTTCACTTTTTTTATCCCGAAAGGAAGCTTAGGCTTCTTCCTTTAAGGTAAATGTCCCAGTAATCGGGACGTTCTCAATAGTCGAGAAACTTGGCTATCATTTAAATATATTGTTACAAAATTGTTTAAGGTAACATTTAATGGTGAAGCCTATTTACTTCTAGCATTTCATATTATCAAATGGAAATTCAATTAATTCAAATCAGATGAAAAGTAAGAGAGTTGGCGCAACAATTACTGGAACTGAGGTCGCGGTTACTGATACTGTTACCTTGATTGATTTGACACTAAAAGGTGTGTAATTCTCATTTTTTATTCATAAAGATGAGCGTCTAGTGGTTTTCGAAGATATACCATCTGCTTTGGCTATTTTGATCTCTTGTAATATTAATGAAAAATATTGTCTACTACAGTTTCGAAAGATTCATTCGCACCCATTTCATTAGAATTAACAACTTTTTGAAAGAATTAGTATTTCACCTTCAAAAATAAAAAAAAAAGTTTATTTGCCTGTTTTTTCATAGAAGGACATTTTTTTGGAATTTTTTCAGGGCTAGGAAGAAATTTTGGGTTTTTCTCTGTAAAAGACTTGCAATTAAAGAATAAAATTTCAATTTCTGGTATCCAAGTTCTAAGAGGGAAAAACGAGAAATTTCTTTCTAGTCTGAAAAAAATTATTAAAAGTAACCACAAGGAACGATTTTTAAAAAAATCTGAAAACATCATGATTTTCACTAAAAATTCTTTTGAATTACGAATGACACATTTGAAAAATCAAAAAATTTGATACAAGGTTTGCTATCCATATAATTATTTTGCAGCTAAAATGTAACAATATTAAAAGGTAAAGTCTACACAGCCGGCGCCGGCAACGAACGTTGTTGCCAACGCAGGCAACCAACAATGTTGCCGGCTGTTTTTCACAAAAATAAGAATACGAAATGGAAACGAATCACGTTTACAGCCATGCAAATACCTAAAAATAAAATTTTCAGGATCAAAACTGATAAAGATCATGTTTGCAAAAAAAATAATCTGTTCGCATTTTTTTTCATGAAATTACGGTGAGCGTAAACGTTGGAGAAGGGTACGGGTTTGACCAGCATTATTTCTGTGACCAGTCACGAGGTCCATTCCCGCCCGCACGAGACGTTGGAAAGGGGTAGGAGTTTGACCAACATTATTTCTGTGATAAGTCACAGGGGTGCCTCCCCGCCCCCACGAGATGTTGGAAAGGGTTGAGAGTTTGACTGAAATTATTTCTGTGACCAGTTACAGGGGTGCCTTCCCACCTCCACGAGATTTTGGAAAGCTGTAGGGGTTTAACCAACATTATTTGTGTTATCAGTCGAAGGGAGGCCTGTGAGGGAGATTTGAATAAAATTATTTCTGTGACAAATCACAGGAATGCCTTTCCGCCCGTATACGATTTAAGAAATAAATCTTGTAAACATAACATTTTTTTTTTAAAACGTGGTTTTTTAAGTTCTGATATTGAAAATTGTTTTTTTTTTTGCAATTTTCATGGCCATATTAATAATCAGTGCATCAAAATACATCGCTGAAAGCTTTTCGGAAATTCACACCTGGGAAGAAAAAAACAGCTGGCAACGAAGAATGTTGCCGGCGCCGGCAGGCCAGCTACTACGATATTTAAAACTTCAATTAACATTTTAATGACGAATTTTTTAAATTATATGAGAATCTGTTCACATTCAATAAAAAATGCTTTTCCTTTTGTAGAATAGTTACATATTATCGAGATATCCTTCCTTTCACTTGCTCGCATTTTTCAAACGTAATACGATCTGCTAATAAATATCATGTACTTTTTTAACAATTGTATGAAAAAGAATATTCTCTCAATCAATTTCAACTGTTTTTTATAGACTTAAAAAATTTGATCAATATCATCATAAATTTAAGTTTTATATATTGGTAAATCTCTTCCGATAATAAATTATTGGATTAAATACCTTGTATCAAATTTTATAAGTTTCCAATTGTATAGTTTATAATTCAAAACAATTTTTAACAGAGAGTATGATGTTTTTTACATTTTTCCTTATTACTTTTTCGTGTCAAACATAAAAATATACTTTTTTTCAAGAAGAGCCCAATGAATTTTTTTGTTTTTGGCCTCAAAATGTCCGTCGGATTGAAGACTCTCATAAACATTCGGAAAATCATATTTGCAATGATCTCGCATATTTAAAATATATTTGTTCGTTAAAGTGATTAATAACAACTTGGCTCTTGATTGATTTTCATTTTTTTCATAACAGAACAATCATTTTCGAACACGTGTGAAAAACTTTAATTAATATTCAGGGAATGGTCGCATTTATCGTATAAAACTAAATCGCATAAACTCTAAAGCAAGAAGTAATATAAAAAAAGTGAAGACCTGTAATTTATTTTTCATTTTGATTTTAGTGAATATTACAAAAAAAGTAAAATATATTACAAAAATAAAGACACGTGAGTGAATTAAAGTCACTGAAAATTAATTAGGGTTATCCATAATTGGATAATAGAAAGGTTACCTGGGAGAAATTTGCATTTGATAAGCTTGGACGAACTTTCAGATTGCCGATAATTGGAAGGCCTACAGCTTATTTGGTATTTAAGAACCTCAACGATCTGTCGATCGCTTCTATAGTATATGATTAATGAAGTATTTTGTTGAAAATAACCTGAATAAAGCTTTCTAAGTATAGAAAACATACAATTTTATTACTGTTGCATGTGTGCGCTGGTGTTGTGTGTATGTGCGTAAAGGGTGCTAAGGTATAGATTACCATAAGTATAGAGTGCGTGGGTGTAAGTCTAGACAAATAGAAAATTATAAAAATGGGAATGAAGTAGGGAGAAGTGTCTTCGAAAAATGAGTA
Organism: Melikaiella ostensackeni; assembly: GCA_032362435.1. Lineage (NCBI taxonomy): Eukaryota > Metazoa > Arthropoda > Insecta > Hymenoptera > Cynipidae > Melikaiella > Melikaiella ostensackeni. The sequence continues at coordinate 23,909,325 of JAUMHM010000079.1, forward strand.
GGGCTGAATATTGTCGAACAAGGGTTGAATTTAGTAAAATAGAAAAGCGAGGTTTGGTTTAGAAAATGACAGTTGGTGAGTAAAAGAAGAATAGTGCAGGGTGGAGGGGTTTTGGAAGGGGGATAATTAGAGTGCATAGTGCAGACGATTTAGAGACGATGTCGGCGCTCAGTCAGCGAAAAAAGGATTTGAACGAAAATTCAAATCTTTATAAATTTTTTAGTGCAAAGCCGGTTAATAAAAACACCTGACGAAGATGAGGTCGCCAATAAATGACGAAAGAAAGAGCCAAGAAGGAGGTTCGTGCAACCAGTAAAAAGAATAGGAACGAGAAATGAAACAGATAATGCAGACAGGGGGCAGAATACTAAAGATAAGAGAGGTAAGGAAATGGCTGAGACGGTTTTGGGAATTTCATTGAAGGAAATCAGAACACTGATTGGGGAAATAAAAGATATGAAACAAGGGCAGAAGTACACTAGCGAGGATTTCGAAGTATTCAGAGAAGAGTTGATAGAGAGGTGTGAAAAATGGGGAGAAGAGTTAACAGGGTCGAAGGGAAGGACGGGGAAGTCAGATGTGGAAGTGACGGAGCGTAGAAAAGAGAGAGAGAGATAAACAGGAAAAAAATTGAGGCACTAGAAAAGTTGGTAAAAGAAGGGAAAGAAAGAAGGGCAGAGTAAGAGAAAAGAACAGGATGGAAGAGGAATATGTTAAGAGAAGGGTAACAGACGAAGAGTGAAGATCCAAGATCGAGTTAATAGAGGAAAAAATTGATGCTGCACAGGGAAGAAATCTAGACGGAATAGCAGAGAAAGTGAGTTTGGTAGAAAGGGAGATTAAGATAAGGAAGAGATGGGAAAAGAGATCACATTGCAGTATCTGTCTTTTGAACAAATTTGAACACCGCTACAATTGGTCCCAGAAATAATTTTAGTCAAACCACTAATTTTTGACAATTTCATGTGTACTTCAAATTTTTTCTAATGAGAGATGCCGCGATGTGACTTGCCGCATTGCGACTCGCCGTAAACGTGACTTGCAGCAATTTTGCCAATTTTTTTATGACTCCGAATTTAGCTATGCATATAGATTCGAATCTTAGGAAATTGATTGAAAAAAAAACTAATAGTCTTATCCAAAAACGAAAAATATCACTGGATTCCTTTCAGCAATATCTCCAGAAATATTTTGAATTATGTGCAAAAAAATTATTCTTTAAGCAACTACATTATTTATAATATACAGGATTTTTTTAGCAATAATTGAACAGCAATAAAAAATTTATCAGAACTGCAAAACCTGCTCCGAAGACCAAAGACTCCGAAGGAATAAATAAAATTTCAGTTGATGTAAAAAGTCTAATTTGAACATTTGAGCGTCTAGTGGTCGACTTATTATTTCAAGAAGTCTATTATCAATAAAACCATAGAATATGTAATTTTCTAAAGAATTTGGAGTTTTTCCTATGGGAGAGGATTGATATTAATTATATCTATTGTCAAAATGAACATTGGGATGTTGGAAAAAGAAGATTTTCGTCTTCTCCACGCTTACTACATACTGCAAAAGCAAGCGCCTATAGATTTAAAATTTGGGACTTTGATTCGAAAAAAGTTGACAGTCCGATCAAAAAGAAAAGGGATCACTGGATTCTTCTCAGTAATATCTCTGATATTATTTTGAATCATACAAAAAAGTGATATTTTAGACAATGCCATTGTTTTTAATATTCATGAATTTTCTAACATTAATTGAACAACAATGAAGGATTGTTCACAACTGCACTACGTTCTCTGAAGACCTTGAAACAAATAAAAAAATTCAAATGGTGTGAAGAGTTTAATTTGAAGATTTTTTATCCCCTCCACGCTTCCTTCATACTGCAAAAGCAAATGCATACATGTTCAAATCTTGACACATTTATTTTTTTTAGAGCTAACAATCCTATCAAGAAACCAAAGCTATCACTGCATTTGTCTCAGTAATATCTCTAGGAGTTTTTTGAATGATGCAAAAGGTTTTTTCTGATGAACAATTTTTGATTTTTTTTCTGTATATTTTTGATAAAATATTTTTGAAGAACAATGCAATTGGTTTATCGCATTGTTTATAATATTCATGAATTTTTCTCCAATAATTGAACATCAGCAACGAATTGTTCATAACTGCATATCGTTCTCCGAAGACTCCGAAAAAAAATTCCAAGTAGTGTAAAAAATTTAATTAAAACGTTTTTTTATTTTCTTCACGCTTGCGACATACTACAAAAACAAGTGCATGTATATTTAAGATTTCAGACATTTATTTTTAAAAAACTAACATTCCTAGCAGAAAACTAAAGCTATCACTGTATTTGTTTCAGCAGTATCTCAATGAGTGTTTCGAATTGGGCAAAAAAAAGTTATTTCTTGAACAATTTAATTGCATATAATATTCAGGAATTTTGTAGCAATGATTGAAGAACAATGATAGATTGATCAGAACAGCGAAGCGTTCTCCGAAGACCAAGGAGGGGATGAAAAAAGTGTTTAAATCAAACTTCTTACAATATTTGAAATTTTTTTTATTCCAGGGTCTTCTGGGAACGTTGTGCAATTCTAATCAAACTTTTATTGTTGTCAAATTATTGTTAAAAAATTTCTGAGTATTATAAACAATTCAATCTTAAAAAAAAACATTTTTTGCATAATTGAAAAAACTCCTAGAGATATTGCTGAGACAAAAATTGTTATTGAAATTGTATTTGTTTCAATAATTTTTTTGCAGTGATTAAAAATACTCCTGGGTGTATTTTTTCCGTAATCTGGTAATGTGCTTGTAAGTTTTTTCGGACTGATGGATTTGTTTATAATAATGACCCAATTGTAAATAACAATATAATTGTTTGGAAAATCTTGTGCTTGTCTAATTCTAAATACCCGCAAGGGATATTGTTAAGACGAATCCAGTGATATCCTTAGTTTTTTTTTATAGGGATCTTAGTTTATTTGAACAAACTTCCCTAATTTTGAATCTATACGCATAGCTGTATTCGGAGCCGTTATTTTTTGAGGACTTCAAATTCTTGCACTTGAGATGCTGCAATGTGCCAATAATGTCAATTTTAATGGACTGTGAATTTTTGCAAATGTTGGATGCCGCAATGTGACTTGCCGGGAATGTGACTTGCCGCCAATGTAACTTGCCGAAAATGTGGATCGCCGCCAATGTGACTTGCCACCAATGTGATTGACCGTCAATGTGACTCGCCGTTAATGTGATTCGTCGCCAATGTGCCTTGCCGCCAATGTGACTCACTGAAAATGTCACTTGTCACCAATGTGACTCGCCGCCAAAGTGACTTACCAAAAGTGTGACTTGTCACCAATGTTGCTTGCCACCAATGTGACTTTCCGAAAATGTGACTTGTCGCCAATGTGACTTGCCGCTAATGTGACTTGCCGCCAATGTGATTCACCGTCAATATGACTTACCGGAAGTGTGACTTGTCGCCAACCTGATTCGCCGCTAATGTGACTTGCCGAAAATTTGACTTGTCGCTAATGTGATTTGCCACCAATGCGACTCACTGAAAATGTCACTTGTCACCAATGTGACTCGCCGCCAAAGTGACTTACCAAAGCGTGATTTGTTACCAATGTTACTTGCCACCAATATGACACCGGAAACGTGACTTATCGCCAATGTGACTCGCCGACAATGTGACTTGCCGAAAATGTGACTTGCCGCAATTTGACTTTTCGGGGATTATCATGATCTGGGCCCAACAAGTTTCAGATTAAGTCTAAAATTTATTTGGACAGATTTACACCATCTTAAACAACGTAAAACGTTGAACTTTTGAACGTAGAGTTGGAAAAAATAAAGGAAAACTCGAACCTATAAAGATCCACATAAGAGTCTGTTTAATCTTATCGAAAGAAGATTGGAACTTTTTCAGCTGTCGATAAAAATACACTCGCTCTCTGAATTCGAAGAAATTGGAGTGACGGAAAGAGTAAAGGCTAACCGAGTTTCCTTTTACATCCTTTCTTCTGTAGCAGGTTGTACAATATAATTTGGAACTTTCTTTTCCGTATTACTTATTACTTTAAGGAGTCTATTATCAATAAAACCATAGAACATATAATTTTATGAAGATTTTAGAGTTTTTCCTATGAGAGAAGATTGATATAAATTATTTTATTGTGAAAATCATCATTGGGATGTTGGAGAAAGAAGATATTCAAAACTGAATACGCACACAAGCCTAAGTTGTACCTTTCAAGTTAACACATTTTTCGAAAAGAAAAATTCAAATTCGAATGTAATTCGGTGGTCTCCTATTGGAGGTTTGTCTTTTTTGTTGTTTTCATGTTCTCAATACCTTGAAAATGCATGTATTAAATTTCCATACATATAGTATTATCCCCTTTCACATTACTATTATTGCAAATAATTTATTAGAAATGTTGAAACTTTTCCTTTAAAGAAAATAACAATTTCTTATTACTTGTTTCACATTTTTTTCAATTGTTGAAAAATTTTTATAAGATTATGTACAATGACGTTAATGTAAAGGGGGCTAATTCTATATGTATAAGAATTCAGTATATGCATGTTCAAGACAGTGAATAAATAAAACAACGAAGAATCAATAAAAATAAAAAACACTAATAGGGGACCTCCAAATCAAATCCGATTTCAAATTTTTTTTATCATTTTCTACTGAAAAAGTAAAACTCAGGCACGTGTGCGTATTTAGTTTAGATAATCTTTTTTTTTGCCTTATAGAATTAGTCACCCTGATGAACAGTAGGAAATATTAAAGTAGAATATTATTTTAATTTAAAGTTACATTATTTTTTTATTTTATATCTCATGCTCCTGAATCCACTTGCGACAAACTACAAATCGTGCCTGAGTCGCCTTGCATTTCAAAAAACAAAATTCTGTTGTGAAAGCTGACAAGTGCAGACATTTCCCGCACTTGTTTCGTTCACCAGTCGGAAAATTTTACGACCACCTGCAAAAGCTCTTAAACTCGAGAAACAATGCTTCTCGATAAACGACTAGCCACGTTGTTCCTCCAAGCTTAATTAAAGTAGGGATTTACACAAATCTTTATTTCTTCCACCAGATATAGTCCTTTTGCGGAAAATAATTTCCTTGTTAGGGTTGATTTCTATGATATTTCTTTCAAAATTTTAAGCCTGAATGTTTTTGTAGGGAATTCATCTATTGTAGGACACTTTCTGATATATATATATATATATATATATATATA
>JAUMHM010000079.1:23953218-23983550 GCA_032362435.1 Melikaiella ostensackeni
ATATATATATAATAGAATATTTGAAAAAATTCTAGACCCTAATGCCAACTCAAAAAACATCTTCTTTACAATTTTAAGATTAAGATTTAATCTGAATGTAGGTATTAACGTTCGAGTGTAAAAGAAAGCAGCATAACCAAAGTTTGATAGAAGTACCTAGAAGAATAAAAATGCAATTCTATGTACACCTGAAAGTCTAAAAACAAAATATTCATTATTAGTTATGTATATAAATTTTACTTTTATAGATTACGTAGGCACCTAATACTTTATTGTTTTCACTACTAATAAAAACGTTATTGGAGCTAACGAGTACATTCACTGACCTATGCTGATCACGACGCTTTCGTGGCCAATCATTGTTTTTTGACATTTTTGTTAGTTTCATTGAATATAAATTATGATGACTTTTCACATTTATTGTACCGACTACCCTAGCTAAATCAATTTTTTCTTATTTTTAGGAAACTCCGACTCGTATAAAGTTCGGGGCCTAAAATGCTATGTAGTCCGACACACTGCTTGTAGTCCGGATTTTAAAGTGTGTAGTCTGAAATAAAAAATTGTGCGGTCGAAAATTAACTTTTTTCTAACAATAAGCTGAGTTACCAGTCTTCTAAGTAGTATCACAGTGGACCTATTATCTTTAGAAAAAATTCGATTTTTTTCAATTTAGGTGACAAACAGTTAACAAAAGTAGTTTGGTCAGTTAAGTAAGCTGAGACGCTTCCAACTAACTATGCGTTATTTCTCGGAGAAAATTAAACTATATGTATTTTTTCGGTTTGACAAAAAAAATGTTGATGACCTTCTAATTTTTTAACTCCTGGAGCTAACGACGTTGTTTAATATGAAATGTTATTGCGTCATAAGCGAAGCAAATAGAGATTTTAACCAACAGAGCTGAAAGAAAAATTTGACAAACTTTGCGATGACTATCACACTTTCTCAAAAATATATTTCTTTACTGTACATATAAGATGGAGATATATTTCCCAGAAATGGTTATAACCATCGAAAAGCTTGTCAAATTTTCTTTTCAGATCTGTTAGTTACAAACTTCATTTGCTTCAGTCTTAACACAATAAAATTTCATTGAAATAAAAATTTGTCTAGAAAAGTTGAGAATCTGAAGGAGTTTCATTTGAGAAACTTTAGTCTAATATTCGTTTCAATATTCATTATTTCTCAAATGTTTAACATTAATAAGTAAATCAAATGTCGCTACAATCGGAAAAATTCGTAGATTCTAAATATAATACTTTCAAATAGTTGACTGAAGAATTGAAAATTTTCTAATTTCGAAATTGTGCCAAAATCCGGTTTATCGCACAGACCAGCTATAGAACACCACTGAATTCCCCTGAATAGATCAACCCATGATCAACCATCAACACTCAAAAACAGCCCCTCAATCAATGAATCCCTGCTTCTTATTTTTTTGATTTTGTGTGAATTAAACTTTTTTTTTACGTAAGAAAATTTCAATCAGTGACTCATGATTATAGGAATCAAATTTTTTACGATGAAAAGCCTCTAAATAAAAATTGTTAAATTTTTGTCAGCTTCCAATTTGAAAGAAACGAAAATTTCAAGTGATTCTCGTTTCGAGGTTTTCTATTTTTTGATGCTTTAAATTTTAGCTTATTCAATTTTTAAGGCAATCGTTGTGGAATTGTTACAATTTTGAATAAATCATTCTGAAACGTGTCTAATTTTAAAGCCGTTAGAATATAAATTATTTAAATTAGATAAAGCTTCTAATTAGGAATAAGGCAAACTTTCAAGTAAGCGTAATGCCAGTTGTCTTGCTTTTTATTTCGAATTAATTGAGAATTCTTTTGATTCTATATATGCTATAAATGAATTGGTTTCATCATTGAGCCTCATTTTCAAAATAGCTCTTGAAAAAAATCAAACTATAACCGAGTTTCACAATTATTGGGACTGGAACATCTTCCTTAAATTACACATTATTATTTTCACTTTGAAATTGAAAAATTTAAAGGGTTTCAAATTTAGTTGAGATGATTCACATTTTTAATCAACTATAATGGTAAACTTGAAACAATTTTTTAATATGCTTGCTTGGATTTTTGCTTTCCGTTAAGAGATAGGTAAATGTGCATTGGACCCGATTTGTAGGTCATGCAAAAATATTTAAAAATACCCCTATTCGAAACTTCTGTGTCTAATTGTTTCTTAGATACTAATTCGTTGATTGGGGATAGCGTATTTTCGGAGAAGCAGACTCTTTCATAAATTTTCATTGTAATAAGAAATATTTGAGTCGATTTTTTTGATACACTCTGAAAGTGAAAAGTTGAAAGGATTAAAAAACATTTTTTCTGGAACTTGAGTTCCGAAAATGTCAGAGAGTGGATAGGACTGATTTTTTCTTCAAATAACCAAATTTTTCGAAAAAATCATTGTATGACAAAATCACTTCTTGAATCTCCTAGGGATAGTTGTTCTTCATGGAAAACTAATTTTCAGATTTAAACAAAAATGTTTACACTACAATGACAAATTGTTATACACTGAAATTTTTTTCCATACCTGCAGTTGTCGAAAACATCTGAAAAAGCTTCGACTAACAGTATAGATATGTATGTTACGCAAAAATTGATTATGTCATTCTATTCGACGAAAAAAATTACATAGAGCCCATGTTTTGGATAATTCTTGTCTTTAAACAAGTTGTTATGTAGCATGAATGTCATAATGCTGAAGCAGGTGTTGTATTCTGCAATTGCTTGAACAATTGGAAATTTGGGTATATCCTAATAAAAAATCATCTATTGATCAAGTGCTGTCATCACAATATTAACTTATCTGCCATGTATATTGGCCTACCCATGGACCTGAATATATTGAAAAATTGTTCATAACTTCATCAACTGGTTATAAATTTTCACATTATGACTATTTTAACCACGATTTTAGTATTCTAGTTTTCTAATGCTAGAAGGAACCATCAAACTAAGTTTCATATTTTCTTAACAATTTGAGCAAGACGTATGGGCGTCTTCCTGGAAAGATCCGCCGAAAAGCAAAGCGGAAATTCGAAAATAATCGAAATATCGAAATTGCGACTTCCATAGACTATCACTCCTTTGTACAAGAATGATGGTGCGAGTAAAGTTTCAAAATTTTTTTAAGAATTAAGTTAATGAGATGTTTGAATTACTTCAAATTATTATTTTACAAAACATTGTCCTATTAATTTTTTCCGGTGCCTAAATTTCAGTGTATATAATAGGCTTACGTCGGTATACGTGCTTCACGATAAGATGGTCATTTTTGATCATTTTCGTAATAGGAAAATTAATTCTCATCCCAGGATTTCTATTTATATCAGCAGCCAGTTCTGTTCGATTATTTCTTAGTGTTGACCTTCAATTTTGATATCGCAAGTCTGAGCATAAAGAAATTGAAAACATTCTGGTATAATAAAATATGGTGCAAAATAAATTTAAAAAATTATTTTCTGCAGAGTTTCGAAAGTTTTTATCAAATACAATTTTTTCACATTTCTTGGTGTTTCTACAGTCTTTTTAATTTTCGCCTGATGGAAGGATACCTTTCTGCAAGAGACTATTATATTTTGATATACAACTGTGATTGAGACTCAATTTTTGCGCCTTTGAAAATATAAAAAGAAAAATTTCTTGTCACTTGACGGATTTCTTGAGTTCAGAATGAACTCACGGAAAATTCGAAATATCTGAGGGATCAAAGCTAGAAACACTAAAAATTTTAAGAATATTGAAATTTGCATTAAATGGAATTACTTCCTTGTTTTTCATTCATAGACTTTTTCTACGGAACATCCTACACGAAAGAACTTTTCTAGAGCTAGTGAATAAGTATTGAGTGAATGAAGATCTAAAATCTGAATAAGAATAACAATTTTTTATGATTTTACTTCAACTGAAATGACATGCAAACAGCCCGTGATTCTATGATCAACATTAAAATTCTGAAATTAGTTTTTTATACTGTTTTTCTTTATAATAAAGCTCACCTAAGAAAAGTCAATATTCAAAATTTTTAAAATCAGCTTCTTCAACTATACCTTTTTGTTAATTTCAAAATTGAATTTAATTAATATTAACAAACTTCCTTTTCATACTAAGCCCTCAGGAAGTAGTTTTGGAAGAAGAAGCATTGAATAATTCCATTTGGAGCAGATTTCAACGTTTCACAAATTTGCAGTGGCAGAAACATTGTTTACTTTCTCATAATAATGAGAAGGTATTAGTTTCATGTAAAATCTGACTGCATCGGTCTTCATCCAATCTCCACGTTTTGAGCCTTCTGAGTCATGAAGAACAATTTTTGCGAACATGTCTATCTGTCTGTAGTCTGTCTGTAGTCGATAACTTTCTGAAAAACAATCCGACTGGATTAAGCTTTGGCACATCTTCATCATTATCCATCGAAAGTGCTTTGCTTCGAAAGTGCTGCGCAAAAAATGTCGAGAAAAAAAATTGTTCACCTCAAAAAGATCTAGAAATTTGTTACAAGAGATTTTTTGATAAGATTGTAACGATTTATATTCGTTACATATAGTACATGATATGCTCTCTCGTTTCCTCCGACCGACGCCGTTGCCACGTCGACGCGTTGTGGATCGCACCGTGCACGCGTTCCGTCCCGTGCACCATATAAAGCTGATAAAAGACATGCCAGCTCTCGAATGAGCTGCGCTCCTCAGGGAACCGGCCTGAGTGGTGGAGCAATGAGTGCTCCCATATCCACCTCTCAGGTGTTGGTAAATCGCGGCATCAGGCGATCCTGAACACGCTTTACCCCGGTAACCCCTGAGAGTGGCCGTCGACGAATTTCCCTCCCTTCAGGGGAACGGCTCGAGCAACGGAGCAATGGGTGTTCCCATATCCGTTTTCTCGTGTATCAGTAAGTCGTGGCATCAGGTGCCCCTAAACATGCTTTACCCGGTAGACCCCTGAGAGGAGTCAATCGTGAATCCACACTCTTTGAGGAATCGGCTCGAGCAATGGAGCAATGGGCGCTACCATATCCGTTTCTCGGCTTTCAATGTGTCGCGGCATTAGGTGCTCCTAAACGCGACTCATTTCGGCCATCTTCCGGGAGACCCTTTCTCGGGAGTCCGGCTGCATCGTCGGAGCAAGGGGCGCTCCCATATCCGACCTTGAAGAATCGGCGCAGACAAGGCATCAGGTGCACCTGAACGTGCCTCGACCCGGCAGCTTCCGAGACAGCGATGCTAGCCAGAGTCAGTACCAGGGCCAGGCTCACTAAACGCCCTATGGCTATACTTTTGGCTCCTAAATGCATGACTTGTTTCTGAGGAGCTGTAAATCGCACCCACCTACAACACTGCACACAGACTATACCACCGCATCCACAACACTTTTGACCCACCGTTGTTACTTCGCTCCGCTACATTGTCACGTCATAACATAACCTCTTATCTCATTGTAATTATACCAGACAGACCCCAGTCACCGGTACTCACGAATACCCTTACATACACCCACACACACACATTCACATACTCACACGCACACACACCACATGTATTAGTTATAAGCCTGTTAAATAAATGTACAGCATTATTTGTAGTAACTCCGGCCTCTCGATCATTTCGAACGACTACCCTGTCCCCAGAAATTTCAGGACTCTGGACAGTCGAAGCTCCGGCAGGGTGGCAGGGCAGGATCGTCACATGATGCACAGTTTTTTCTTTATTCAGACGAAGAAGAAGTTATCGAAAAAAAAATTCCATTCACAGAAAAACTATGCGAGATACAGAGAAAAATTATGAGAAAAATTGTTCACCCCAAAAAGATTTACAAATTTATTCCAGACGCATGGTCGGATGGTGTACATTATTTCGCGAGAACAAGTCGTCAGAAACAAAATAAAAAAATATGCTCATCATCTATATTGGATTGGATTTCGATTAACAGAGCATTTTACTTTTTTTTTCATTTTTTGCGCCGAGAAAGAAATTCCTGAATTTTTTACTGCAATCTTTGGGTTCAAATTACATGCTGTTATTATTAATATTTATTGAACAAAACATAATATTGACAAAGTCGTCCATCAATCGAAAGACACTAGTACTCAGAATAAGTGTACCAAATTTCAAGTCGATTCGTTACTTAGATCTCGAGATATCGTGTACACCGTTTTGAAAAACATATTTTTTTGAAGAACGCGTTTAAAGTTTTGGTACTAGTGTTTTCAGTAAAAAAATCTTTTTGAGATTCTTACCTTTGATCTTCCATTCCTGCTGCATGAAGGGGATCTTCCTCTTCATAAAAATTTTCTTCAAGATCTGATCTCATCGTTCTTCGTTAGACTCTTCCCTCTTTTAAGGCCTCGAATGATTTTATTTATTTATTAATTTATCGCAGGTAGGCGTTTCGAAGAATTTCATAGAGCTTGGGTAATAACTCGAAATTTCAATTAACACGACGTCGGGCAGGTATGAGACCTTTTGTTCCTCATTCTAGAGGGTTCAAAAATTTTTTTAATTCAATAGAAAAAATAATTTTTTCAACATTTTACAGTGATCTAACCCCTTAATCGTCATAACGCTTTTTATTCAAAAATTGAAAATTCCAGTCTTTGACCAAACTATGCGACATACGAAAAACAGTCCGAAGGACAAGTTGTTATTTTTAAGAAGACCTACACAATCGTCTCCAACCTTTTTCTGATTATACTCATAGTTTTTCTTTTGAACATTGGACATGCTGTGGACAAAGCGAAAATTCAAATTTTTGTGATTATATGATTTATTAGAGAATTATATAAATACATATGAAATATGTTCCTGAAGGCCGACGGAGTCTTAAGTAAATTTATTTCCGTTCTAATCTAAAATCGAAAAAAATTGACAATCCCATTAAAAGTGGAGATGTCGGAAGTTTTGCAATGTTCGCATGTAAGCTTCTGTATATGCATGATACTGTGAACTAAGCCAAGCACGAAGTGCGAGGACCGAAAGAGTCCGAGCGCTTAGCGTGAGATCCGATGGACGCGCGCCTTGGGCGCGCTTGAAGTTTCGAGCGAAGTTATAAGCATTTCTGAAAAATATATGTCCATTCTATATTTCTTAAAAATTAAATAAAATTGAAAGTCAGAATATCTCAAAACATGTATCCTCAGATTGTGATAAAATGCATGTTAGAAGATAGCTTAGAGATTGCAGTTCGTAACCTTGAAAAAACACGATGGAAGGTTTAAGAATTTTATAAAGATTAATTAAGATAAATATCTCTGAAATTAAAAATTAAAAGTCACAATATCTCAAAACTCGTATCTTTAGGTTTTGATTGAATGAATATTTAAACAAAGCTTTGAGTTTCTCGTCTCTGTTCTGAAAGGGCATAATTGATTTAACCTTCTGCACATATACTTCTGTCTTCTTGTTTCATCTTCGTATTTCTATTTTGCAATAGTAGCTTACCCTTGTCACACAAGTTTTATTCTTAGAGGCAATAAAGATGAATACACAGATACATGCACACATGTATCTGAAAGTTCTATATGTAATAAATTTTGCAAATATGAAAAACTCAAAGATCTAAAATAAACAGCCTTTGTCTTTGCACTTTATTTCAAATAATAAATTTCGCTGTGTCATGAGATGATTTTAGGTATATAAGTGGATGTTTTCCTCAAATTTACCAGTTACCGTTCATCAAAATCTTCAAAAGTTAGTTTCGGATTCTCTGTCCCTATCTTTATTTTGAAAAAATGAAGATCGTTCTCCTACTCTTTACCTGCACGGTTTTACCTCATTTCACAAGTAAGTGTAATTGAATACAGTATAACCGTTGATGAAAATGCTCATTTGTGATAAATGGGGCAAAATGTCGCAAAAATCGGGTGCTTGAAATTCCGAGCTCATTTATTTCGAAAATCTGACTTGATAAAGTTTTGAACGTTTAAGCACTCAAAATCAGAAATCATGAACGAATCTAGAATACGAATAAACATAGCATGATTCCTAAGTGATCATGAAGAATATTTACTCGTGCAACTGAAATTTTTGCGATGCTGAATGTCTGACATTAGTTGCCTGAATTGACGTGTTGATAGATAAAAGTAGGCTACTGAGGATTAGCAGAAAATTGACCTAATCGATAGTGGTAAACTAATAACTGCTTGGTGAAAATATAAAAATCCATTCAGGCTATTTATCGGGTATACCATATATTAATTAAATGTAGGTTGTGTATCTTTCTAAACATTACTAAAATAATAAGAAGGACATGTTTTGAAACTTGTGAGCAGCCTACGTTACTTCCACTAACACAACGCATTTACAAGTTGTCATTTCAAAATCGAAAAACTTGCATCCTTTACACATCTGATATTTTTTACTTCGTCTTATTCAATGATAGAATAAGACTGTCCAACTGTTTTAACATTATTGAAAAATAAGAAAGACACGTTGTGAAACTCGTAAAGAGGCTACGCCACCTCCACAAAGAGAACAAATTTAGTAGTTTCCACTTAACAATGGAAAAACAAGCTTGTCACGGATGTTCTTTGTCGTTACGTATTTCTTTTACTTCATTTATTTATTTCATACATACTCAATTTTAATTCATTTGGAATCCTATAGCTCAATTTAATTTAAGAAGTCTATCTTGATGATATCTAATTAGATCCACAATAAGAAAACAGAGAAGACATGAGTCAAATATTATACGATTGTTGATATTTATTATTCAAATAAGATAAGTATGTGATAGCAAGTAATATTGAGTCTTAATTGAAACAATTATGCGGGTCATCAAAATTGTCAATACGCAAACTAACTCACACATACACTCAAGGACATTGCTTCACCCAGACATAAAAACAGATAGATATGAGAATCATTTCGAATGAAATTAAAGGGACTATGCGTGCAACTTAAAATTAAGTCTTTCTCCTTTTTCACTGACGAATCAAAAAGTGTAAATCAATACACCAGACAATGAAAGTTAAAATTATCAAACCATTTTAAATTATGGTATTCTCAATGCAGTTAAAAAAATACATATACAAGTTACTTATCATTCGGCTGATGAGGTAGTTTGACGGTTGCGTTCTCGCCTGGATTAACGTTTATGGAGGCGCAATGTTCTCTCTGTTGTTGCGAATTTTGGAATTAGCCCTTCGATACCAAAAATAAAATAAATCTCTTAATTTAGAGAATAATGGATGCTCCCATCGTCATCAGTGCAGTCAATTTAAATTATTAGAGACGATCCTCGCAAAGTCTCTTCACCAGATATGTTCCGTGGCCGGATAAGTTTAAAAGAACCCATCAAAAGTTTAAAATAATATAAAGCATCACGCTGAAACAAATTATTACAAAAAAACTGTTACATCCTCTTTTCTCGGAGATGAAAAAAACACCCTGGCGAGAATAAATTCTGTTTCTCCCGCTTTTTTCATTATTTTAGCGCGACATAATTTATGCCTGCAATTTTCATGATTTCAGCAGGAAACAGTTTGTACATATAAAATTGTTCCATTATCCCACTTCCGGAAGTTTGAAGTTTTACTCAACGTTTCGAACATCAGCAGAAATGTAAAAAATGTAGATTTGCAACCCGCCATATAATTATCGTGGCTTGCCAAAATAACACCTTTAGGTATTAGTTCAAAATCAGACAATGAACAACCTACTTCCGAGAGTGAGTTTCGCTTCTTATCACTAGAGGATTTATTATGCCTTCACGATTGTGATATTTCTTTAAACTGCACCGATCATAATTGCCCATTATTTTCTCAGGATCGCCTTCATTGACCAATTGAAATGCGTTGTTCCTGAAGTTCCTACTGATTTGATATAGGCCTTAATAGGCATGGAAAAATTCACGAGTTACGCTGTGAGGTGCATCGGATTTTTTTACGAATGTTCAGCAAGACTGAATCACCTATCTTAAATTCCGCCCCAAAATGGGTTTTCTGAGGAAGTTTCCTTTTTTCAAAACAATTCAATGATTTCTCATTTGCCAATAAAATTTTAGCATCATGAGAAGTATCTTACATTTATCGAAATAAAATTATCTTCTGGATTAAATCGTTTGGTTCTACACCAAAATGCATCTCATGCGGAAAGAAATCGGTACTGCTACGTGTCGTAATATTTAACAAAGATTCAATGTCTGACAAATGTTTGGCCCAACAAGTATGAGTGTTTGAACAAAGAGTCCTAAATAATCGGCCCAAATGCCTCATTACTCTTCCGGTTAAATTGCTTTGGGTTGCCTAATTGAACTAAATAAGGGTTTTATGCCTTCCTTTTGCAATGCCGCACCCAAAAGAGGTGATGAAAATTGACTACCATTATCTGATAAAATTTTGTCGGCCTTCCCATTGTAGATAATTCTTCTTTCTGGTGTCAAAATTCAACAATTTTGTTAAAACTTAATGTATTTCGTTGAAAGTTGATTCTTTTTGGTTGAATGTTAATCTTCTTGGTGAAAATAAACTTTTTTCGTTGAAAATTGACCTATTCTGTATAAAATTCATGTATGTTGTCGAGAATTCATTTTTTTTGTTAAAAATTAATTTTTTCAACTGAAAACTTCATGATTTGATTTTTGGTTGAAAACTTATCTCTTTTTTGAAACATTTAAATAGGCTTCGTCACCCCCCACTAACGTAATGTATTTACAAGCTTTTGAAAGAAAATAGTAAAATAAGAATTATGTTCACACTTATTATCCTTTATCTTGCTTCACTGACGTTAAAAAATAATCCCTTTACACTCGCAGAGACACAACGAAATTCGATAAAGTACAGTTCCACGCACCTGCCAAACGTTGAGTCTTTCACTCCACTAATTGATTAGTTTCCGAATTATTTATTATTATTATTATATATTATTATATATTATATAATATATTACTATTATTAAAATCAAATTATTTGGTTGAAAATTTTTTTCCAAGAACTTAACAGTTTTTGTTGACGTTTCAACTGTTTTGTTCAAAATTTGTATTTTTTAGTTGAGTGCAACTGTTTTTGATTTAATATAAAAATATTCTTTAGTTGAAACACCAACTATTATATTTTTTGTTGAGGATTCATGTTTTATGGCTGGGAACTCATATATTTCGTTGAAAAGACGTCATTTTAGTAAAAAATTAATCATTTTGGTGTAAGATCCAAATGTTTCTAAATTACATTCAATTCGACTCAATTTTTCGAAAATTTAACTATATGATTAAAAATACTACTGCTTTTAGTTATAATGTAATCTGTTCTGTTTAAGAATTCGACCAGTTGGTTTCAAATTCAACTGTTTTGCTAAAAACTCATCTTTTTTAAAAAATTCAGCTGTTTTTTTTAAGTTCGTCTTATCGAGCAGAAAATTTGTCCTTCTGCGATGAAAATTCATAATTTTAAATCTTTCAACTGAAAATATGGCTAATCGATTTTTGCGAATGACCTATTGCGAAATTTTTTAAGGGCCCTTTACTAACAGATATTTTTCAAATGTACAAAAAGTTCATAAATCTTTTTTTCTTACAAAACTAGATGGAATGGGTGATAGAAATTGGGGCCATCCCTCAGCCTCGCATGGAGGCCAACCATCATCCTCACATGGAGGAAATCCACCAGCCGAACCTCAAGTCGATCCAGAATCCCTATATGAAACCTTTCTACCAGATTCACATGGAGTCTATCCACTGCCCTCACCACGCCCACGCATTACTCTTGCTACCGGAAACCACATTTACGTAATTACTCGTGGTTGCAGGCTAGTTAGACATGGCATACTGAGAGAGATTTCTTACATTCCAAAATGGATGAGTGAAAGTGTACCTGTGGAATCGGATCACGCTTTTATAGAACTGCCTTATGGGGAGCAAGGCCGTTTTTTCACTACAACTTTCGAACGTATAAATGTCGGCAGAGTTGATAGTACAAAAGCCCATTGTTTGATAAAAAATGGCCAAAATGTTTTTAGAGCAACACTATTTAAGAATGGTTTCCATCTGATGCAGAATCCTGAAAACTCACTCATTGCTGTAAATTTACCAATAGATGAGAATGACTTTGGAGAATTCGGGGTGGGAGCGCTAGAACCTTGTCGTGATGGGAATCCAAGATGGCTTGAATGAGAAAACTGCACTCAACGTCAACTTGACTGGAGAAGAGGCCCCGATATCCTGATTGGCTGCCGCTGGAAAAACCGAACGTTCAACGAGTAGTGAGGCAACAACCACTGCCTCCCACCGAATCTCCAAGCATGGAGCGAGAATCTATTTTATGCTACGATTTGAATTTGAATTTGAATTTTAAAATATGAAATTAATCGTCTTTACTAATAGTTGAAATTCATAACTAATAATAATAATATTAATAATAATAATGAATATTATTATTATCTTTGTCCTTCAATAATTATATAATCTGTAGCTAGTTTCATATACTTATTAGTTTGATTATGAATTTGTTAATGTCTTATTAATATTAATATTAAAGATAAAATATTGATTCCTAATTCTAGAATTATAATATAGTATACCTACGAGTTGAAAAAAACGAATAAGTGTTGTTATTGGAAGTCTTTTCATATTAATAATTTTATTAAGAAGTTGATAATAATAACAATGCATTATTAAAAGTATCGCGATTATTTCTATCCCATCTGTATTCTACAATAATAAATGAAAAATAATCCCTCTATTAGAAATGAGTTTTTATGACGAAATGAAATTCTACAAACTTGATCAGGTTTGAAGAATAATAATATTCGGAACCGAAACTTGCCAGATTTTCCATGCAGCCTATTAGTGCGTCACAGAGATCAAAGAAGTAAAAAGAGAGTTCAAATGAGAGAGAAAAGAGAGATGCACTATGGCGTGCGAGAGAGATGAGAGGTTGGATGCGTGGGTACCTTACAGGGGAGCGTTGATCTTGGAAGTTTTTCTGCGCCCGAATCACGAGCGGATCTGTGTACAACTCAAACGGGTTTTTTTCCTCTGGTCGGCTATTTTCGCCTCATTTCGGCTCATGCCGGAAATTTCGTATTCCGTTCGGGATGTATACAGATCCGCTGTTTTGTTTAACGAGCGTCTCATTGCACACAAGATGCCGTCGTGCGAAGATTCCATCCGTCGACCCAAATGCATTTGTCAGAGGGAAGAGGGAAGGTGGATCGGAGAATCCATGTCGTACAGCAGAAGTGAAATTTTCCCTTTTCTTTTCCCTCTGACAAATGCATTGAGGTCGATTACTCAGATGCCATACACATGAAACTTCCAAAATGTGGCGAAGATAGCCGACCGGAGGAAAAGATCCCGTTTGGGTTGTACACAGATCCGCTCGTCGCCCAAAACTGGTTTCGCGAAAAGTGAAAGTAACGTAACGGTAAAGTGAGTCATGTCGGATGAACAAGCTCGCCTTGAAACAACATGGGAACCATAAATTTTCGCGCAGGCCATCCCTCAAAATTTCGAAGAAAATTCTGAGTGGGTGCTCAAGGCTTGATATGTTGTTGATTGCTTGGTGGTTCTCAACTTGGATGCTGGCCTACTACTCTACCCCTTTCCGGATAGTGCTTGCTTAACCGAGCTCAAATTTTCGTCGAGGACGGCTCACCCATGAAATCTGATTAACCTACGTAAAGTAATAAACTATATCGCCATGCTAGACTAACGTGGTACCTCACAGCAGCCACCCTAGCCTAATTTATAATGAAGAGATCGTGCTTTCCTGCAGCCTACCCAACCCAAATTAATTTGACGCGATACTTTGCGGTGGCCTCCCTCACCCAATTAAGTCTGACGTGCTACCTAGCGGTGGCCTCCCTAGTATAATTATATCTAATGTCGTACCTTGTGGTAGCTTTCTTCAACCTAAGGGTTGATTTTTGTGGCCATCTGAGCAAGGCCGTGTGTTTTGGTAGTGGACCGGGTCTCGGACCCGTAGTTGATAAAGCCCTCTTTTGTTATCGAGTTCGATATCCTCTTCTGAATCTGCGAAGTCCGAGGTTAGAACCCGTGGTACGTCGTTGTCTGGGAGTAGATCGTCCTCTACTCGTGGTATCTGGCGCGCGTTCACAGCAGCGTCTGATGGCGGGGGCAATCGAGTAGTGCCACCCTGATATTTATCGATGACATCTTCGTTCAAATCGTTGTCAGGTTGGCTTTCACCTATCGGTCACTGTTCGTTATCTTCCTGCATACTCTGGTCGTCTCGTTGGGTATTTTCCAATCCGTTCACTTGAGGCAGTTCGCACGGCGGTGGTACCTTCTCATTTTTTGGTGTTGAATTACGACATGACGGAGATAGTTTTAGCATATTGCCATGCACCTTCTGGGAGATCCCTTCCTTGTTGACTTGATAAACCTCACCAGGAATATGCTCTAAAATCTGAAGAGGTCGGTGTGAAGCTCGGCGAGTATAGCGTTGCTGACCACCGCTTTGTCGGACGATTTCCGATGTAATGCGTACACCCAATTCCCAAGCAGGAATCGAGGTGCCATCGGTGCGCCTGCGTGATGTACATTTCTGTGCGTAAGGTACAAGTAAATCAAATGAAGCGACTATCAAAAAAAGACGTCCAATAGCAACGAGAACGTTTAAAGTTTAAACGTTTATTGAATTTGTTGTAAGCAAATAAGTGAATGAAAATGGTTTCCTAGGGATTGATAGAGATTCGTCACATGATTCGCACTAAATTTGCACAATTTATGGTCAGAAAAAGTTTTTTAGTTGAAATAATTAAAGCTCATGAAGAATTTCTGATTATAAAAGCAAGTTTCATGAGCAATTATCCATGGATGGAATAAATAATGTTCTTCTTACGAAATCGATCATAAATTACCTAAAAATGAAACCAAAGTATCATATTTGGTCATCTAATGGAATTTTTGGAGGTACACACGTGGTTCTTTCGACGCCATCAACTGTAAGTAACTAACTCCTAAAATTTTAAGTACATTTCAATGACAAGGCATAATAAAATGATAAACAACCAGTTATTTAGCAATGACTGCTTGCTATGCATTGCCAACATTTAATAAGTGAGCGAGCAAACTTATTGAACAAATGCATTATTCAGCTATTTCTCAGCATTTAAACATTGTTCTTTTGGCGTTATCAACTGTAACAAATTTTTGAACTTTTTCCAGATACTCCTAGAACGATCCTCCATTTTCATTGTTATTAACAATGCTATAACAAATTTCTGTCGGCTTATATAATTGTAAACTGAACATTGCATTTTTTTTGTCGAGTATACATGAAACAATCTAGCAATAATTCCTCGCTATCAGTTAATAACAACTGATGATTAGTTAAAGGAAGTTAATAGCAATGAAGATAGTGGATCGTTATTGAAGTACCTAAGAAATGTTTATAAATTTGTTATTGACAGTTGATTACGCTGAGAGAACAAAGTTCAAATGCTGAAAAACAACTAAATAATGCATTTCTCAATCAAATTTATTTTAACAATTATCGAATATTATCAATTCGTAGTAAAAAGTCATTCCTGAATAACTGGCTGTTAAGTCCATGAGAAAAGTGGAATTTTATTTATGAATACATAACATGATACAGATTTGTTTAATGAATTATTGTTAATGCTAAAAATGATTTATTGTTATCGATATGTCTTCGAAAATTTAGACGGTAATTATTTACATTTGACTGCGTCGTATGAATCGAGTTTGTACGTTCAAAAATAGCCAAATAGTGCATTTCTTGATTAAGATTGTTCAAACAATTATCCATTTTTATTGGATGACCAAATATGATACTTGGGTGTTATTTTCAAGTAATATAGTACATAACCGATTTCGTAGAGAAACTTCATTTATTTAATCATACGTACCTCATATGGATAATTGTTTATGAAACTTTCTTATAAAATAAGAAGTTATTTATCAACATTTAATAATTCATCTAAAAACTTTTTCGTTCATGAATTGTTCAAATTTAGTGCAAATAAAGTGACGAATCGCTGTCAATTCCAACGAAACTATTCTTATTTACTTATTTTTTTATGACAAATTCAATAAATTTTTAAACATTTTTGTTGGGATTGGACGTCTTTTCTACGAAGTTAATTCATGATTTCTAGGTATTTTTAAACGAATCCAAATATTTCTCAAGAACGGGTACACTTCAGAAGTTAAAATTTGCTTTTTTTACAATCTTGTTATTGATAAAAAAAATGAAACGTTTTTTCTTAAATTTGCTATGACAGTCCGATGCGGAATTTTATTAGGTTTTATTGAAAAAAAGTTCAATTCGGATAATAATTGTCTTCTGAAAATCAATTTGTCCATGGACATTTTTTTGCCCCACTGTGGGTCCGGATGAAGGCGCATCGTAGTATTTTCAGAGGACGCGCGAACGTAGAGATGATGATACCTGCAATCTCGAGACTCAGTTCATGGAATCTTGGCACTAATATTCATTGTCTGCCAGTCGGTGGCGAGAGACAAAGGATTGTTCGTCCCACGTAAAAAAAAGCATGCCTTTGAGTTCGCTCCATCGGACGGCTTCGCGCGGAATAACGAAATATTTCTAGAGAGTGAGTACCTCCTCGAATGGAGGTAGTGCATCTGGTGTGCTAAGGGCGCTAAGGAAGCGGATAGGAACAGCGCCTCTCGTGCTCATTGTCGAGCGAGTCGGGGGTGGCATTTTCTTTAAGTTGGGTTCGCCTGGAGAACATTCCTGGGGGTTCGCATGTCGTGAAAATGTGTCTGTTAGTTTACCATTTCGGCCAAGCTCGTCCTTAACGGTACGTGGGAACCTGCTCAGAAACAAATCCCATCGTCTGACTTTGTCTCTGGTATCCTTCTGGCGCTCGAGGCAGGTAAGCGTCCTGCTCTCAGTTCTCAAGATAAAAGGCCGATCTTCCAAAGAGGGTCGATATCGCCTAATTGCCCGAACGACGTCAAAACACTCCTGCTCGTTGCCTAGGTGGGAAAAGATTTTGCGCTGGTGTAAGAAGCGATTCCGTGTTTTTCTTCTGCGTTTTTTTTTTGTATGAGCACATCACCCATTCCTCGGGCGCTGGTGTCATTCTGCAGAACAAACAACAATGAGGAGTCAGGGCGTCTATAGGTAGTTCAGTTCTGGAAGGCCTGCTTGGCAGCCTCAAACTGCTTGAGCTTCTGGAGCATCATCTTGTGGTAGCATTTGTCGGCAAACGGGTGAGACAGTAGGGCCAAGTTTATAGATGTGTGCGGTACGTACTCCTTGACCCAATAACAAATACCAAGGAGCGAGCTAATATATTTTCTGGTGCCGGGTAGCGTAGCATTGCGGATCGAGTGAATGTGGGCAAGTTGGACCGAGTTTTTGCCAGTGCTGATAATGGAGCCAAGGTATAGGTGGGTAGTTCTTCCGAAAGAACATTTCTTTATAGCAACACTAAGCCTGTGAGCTGAGAAGCGTTCGTATACGATGGCAATATGCAGGAGTTTCTCCAAGCTCTGGAAATATATTTTAATGTCGTCAAGACACCTAATAACGGAAATGCTCACTGTTCTGCAAGTATCTGGCGAAATAAATTCTAAAAAGTCTCCTTGCGCGTTCTTTGATTCAAACGGCACGACCCGTAGTCGTTAAGGAATTTCGAAACCAAACTGGCCTCTACCGGGCCCTTCAAATCAAGAGTCGAGAAGAATTTGGCCATTCTGAAATCTTTCATGGTTTCGTGGATACGGGGAAGGCATTGTGGTGAGTCAACGGTTATGTTATTTAAACAATAAAAGTCCACATAGAATTTGTAATCACCATTCTTTTCTCATGCGGTGATCACGGCGAAGCTGTGTGGCGATGAGGTCGTTTCTATGATACAATCGCGAATCATCTCTCGTACATGTGGCTATCTATTTACTGACGCTCTTCTGAGTAGCGTCGGGGTAGACCTCGAAACGGGCTGTGCTCTTTGAGGCGGATTTCATGCTGCGAGGCAGTAATGGTTTGACGAAGATATCCTCCTTCTTAATAGAGATACAGTCAGCTTCGTGATCGTGCTTATGCGAAACGAATCTGAGAGAGCGACTCTTTGAAGAATGGGATCTGGAGGCGTGCTGCCCGCGAGGAAAAAAGTGTCCCCTACGGCCGCTAGAAGGGCTTGTGCGGGCCCCGGCTTACGGGGTTTCAGATCAGCTGCGGTTGAAATTGATCTATTAACAGAATTAGCCGAGGCCAGGGTCTCGATGTGGCCAGAACGGTTGAGGTATCAGCTTCGGCCGCCAGGGCTCGCCAGTTTTTCGGCGTAACGTCAAATTGTCAGGCACGGATTACCGGAGAGTCGCGGTAAAAGTCGGACCACGGGCAATAGCTGCACTGTGGAGGTGGTCACACTGGCGATGCCGATAGATTCAAGTTCGTACCAAGCGACCAGAGCTCAGGCTCAATAGCAGCCTCCATGAAGTGCTCTTCGCACCGCATACAGTGGGACGGATTCGTAAAAAGCTGGTCAAAATATAAAAAGCCTCTTCAAATCCGGATAAGATCCAGTAATGGGAGGTTTTCGTGGTCGCTGATTACGAATCTGGGGTCGAAAATTCCACAAAAAAATGACTGACTCAATATGGCCGACGAGTATGCTTGAAGAACTGTGAGTCAAAGTCAGTCAGTGAGTCAAACGCCGCCTCCAAGTCCACGAAAATTCTTATCGTTTCCCATTTTTAATTGTCATTCTCCCATTCACCAAATAATTCAGAACACTTCTTTTTTTCGCCTCTGCGACAAAACAGTTACATATAACTTAATCAATATTGGTATTAGTGTCACATCCCTTTATTCCTTAACCTCCTCTCCTTTGCCCTCTTTCAATACCGGTACCACTACCTCTCCTTTCCATAGTTCTGGCTACCCCTCTATTCTCTATACTAGTAACTCATTATCCTGGTTTTTTCTTCTCTTGTCCTAGCCCTCTTTGCCTCTTCTACAATCCCTTCATTTTTATATATACTCAGAGTGAGAACTTTAAATACAGGTAATCAAGTCTGTTGTTCTGGTTTGGATGTCTTCTGGGGTCCCGCTCGGTGCGTTGTCATTGGGGTGTGATCGTCCATGCCTGGCTGGGTGACCATACCCGGAAATAGTCTGGGTCTATGTCCAGATGGATAGTGCCGTCCCAAGGGCCTCCTACTTGTACAGCTGTCTCCTTCTTCTTCTTTGGCATTGTAGCTTCTTGCTTGCTAGCTCATCACTAACTGACGCCCACGCTGGCTTGCTGCTCAAGTCTCTCTTGCCTTATCCCCTCCAGAGTCTGCGGCCTGTATTTCTTCAAGACCTTAGCATGGTACTTGCCCCTTTCTTTTCCCACGGAGGGATGCTGTAGGAGATAGACGTTCTTTGAAATTTTCTCCTGGATGACGTTAGAGCCCTCATACAATGCCAAGAACTTTGACACAGTGCCTGTGATGGTGTTTGATGTATTGCAAGCTCGTGCCAATACGTAGTCACCTAGTCTGCTAGTCGGCTCATTTCTCTTTTGGCTCGGATGGCATTAGTTCTACCCACCATCTTATTGGTCTCCCATTTCTCAATGCCTCGTATGGGGTTGTTCCGATTGTTTCATGATATGATTCGTTTATGATCGTTTCGATGTTCTCGACCTGCGATTACCATGAGCCATGTCTGTCCTGGGTTAGAAGAGTTCTGAAGGGTCGTGCCAACTCTCTATTCACTTTTTCAATCATGTTGGCATGGCGGTTGTCTTATTGAGGTCAGTGTTACTTTTATCTTCTTTTCCATTGATGCTTGTCTCCACTTTCCACTGGCAAATTGTGTGTCTTGATCCGAGATTATTCTTTCAGGCTTCCCTACTGTTTCAATAAGGTGTTCTAGGCATTTAAGCGCAGCCTGTGTTGTCACTTTTCTTAACGGATAAAGCTTAGTGTAGTTGTAAAGGTGTCTATGATGACTAAAATGTGTGCGTATCCGTAAGTAGTAGAGATAAGTGGCCCGAAGAAGTCGGAGGATACTATTTCTGAAGGCTCTGTTGGCAATACCCGTTCCTGTAGAACCTGTGGTGCCGTCGTTGAGATCTTGTTTTTCTGGCATTCACTAGACCTACTGGGACAAAAATGAGGCTTTTTCCATTTCCTTTGTGGTGTAAGATTTCCTTCCGTATTTCATATCTCTTCTCGACACCTCCTTTCTGCTCTCTAAAATGAGATATGAGCCTCTGGGTTTTAAGGTCTGTCTGTTGATAATGTTGTAGGCGTGAGAGTTTCTCTCTCGTTTTCGAGCTTCCTCTAGACCCTTTAACGTTCTGCCGTCCGGTGTAATAATCTTTTTTTGCTGACTTTTTTTGAGTTGATACAACACGGCTCCTAAAGCATAGTCGCTTGCGTCCGTTTCTAGGTAGTAGACCCTTTTCGGATCTGGGAAGTATAAGAGGATGCTTTCACAAAGAGTTCCTTTACTTCTTCAAAACTTTTTTTCTTATCCTCAATCCATTCTCATTTTATCCCTCCCCTATTTGGGTCGAGGAGAGGCACTGTCTTTTCGGCATATTGGGGGTTAAATTTAGAGTAAAAATTTATTAATTCCAAAAGTCCCCTCAGTTTTTTCGCATTTCTGAGTGCTGGAAAATCTTTGATGATGCGTATTTTCTCTGGGTCCGGTTTGATGAGTTGTGTGGTTACAATGACCCCCAAAAATCTGGTTTGCCGTTGAAAAAAATGTGATTTTGTTAAGTTGAGTGTCAAGTTGTTGACTCTGTGCCTGCGAAGTATTTGTTCTAAATGGTGTAAATATTGCTGATCAGATGCAGGGATGATAAGGGTATCGTCGACAAATGAAATAACATTCTTCCCGACTCTCCTTAACGCGCAGTTCAAGCCTCGCACTAGTGCCGCTGTACTAGTTTTGAGGCCGAAGGGTACCACCTTGAACTTATGTGTTTTCCCGCTGTTTCAAAAGGTGGTGTATTGTCGTGAGTTCTCGTACAGGGGAATCTGCGAGAATCTCGTGGTCATGTGCAATGTGGACATGACTGTTGTTCCTCTGCATCTCTGGAATAGTGTTTCTGCGGGTTCTGGGCAGTCCTAGTCCTCAATTAGTACCTCATTTAGCTTACGTGCGTCTAGGCAAAGCCTTACTGATCCGTCCTTTTTTACGACTGGTACTATCGGGCTTAGGTAGGGGCTGCTGGATCTTTGTATTACCCCAGGTCTAACATTCTCTGTATCTCCTCTTCAACCTTCTCGCGATACGCCATGGGTATTGGGTAACTCCTTGACATGAATGGTACATTTTCTTTTAATTTGAGTGTGTTTCGATATGAAGTGAGTAGACCTGTTCGTTCTCTGAAGATTTCTTCATAGTTCCATAGTGAGTCTATTAGGGCTGATCTTTCATTAATCTGTATTTCGTTGTTATCCTCTATTTTTCTTTTTATGTCTTCTCTCGTTACTCCTCCGGATGGGGATTTGTCTGCAGCATCGGTTTCTTCATTTATGTCCTTCTCGCTCCACAGGTTCTTTTCTATTTCCCCAATACTCTGTTATTCCAATCGTTCTTCTTCTTCATCTTTCTCAATGGGTATCGAGGGTTTTTCTTGAAGATATGGGAAGACTAATTTTCTGTTGTCTGGGTCGATTTTTGCTCTTAATTGGTCTAGAATATCAATGCCTATAATACATGTTCTGGGTAGGCGAGGGACGACCACAAATGTTACTTGGATGGTTTGGCTGGGTAGTTGCACGTTAGCGTATATGTGTTTACTTAGTCGCGTGGCCTTGCCACCCATAGGTCCTGCAAGGGCCACGCCACTGAGAGCGCTTCTTCCTTGACTTTATCGAGTACATGTTTGTAGATGATGGTTTTCATTGCTACGCCTTGCTCTGTGGTGTTGGTTGAGGGCGTGGCACTACCTAGTTTCCCTGATTCTCATTTGCAGTTTCAGGTAGTCTGGAACTGCCATGTAGTCCTTTTCGTGCTCCTCCTCTATCCCCATGTACTTGTGTCTTATCCGGTGGGTTTGCATCGGGTTCCTCCAGTAGCCTTGGTCTCCCTGGTTCCTGGGTCCTGATTGGCCAATTGGCTGTATCGTTTCCGTTTGGTTGCCACCTCTTTGTCCAGAACTCATGGTTGTATTCCTTGGTCTGTATGTGTTCTTCCGCGACGGGTGTTTATGGGGGGGTTTCAATGCTCTCTCCTAGTCTTGGTTGGTTTCTTCTATATTTCCATGCCTGGTCGTCCATGGGTTGCGTCTGTTGAGTCAGGCTATCGAAGTCTTCCAGCAATTCTATCAGTTGTCCGTATTCGCTAATACCTCGACCTATGATCGCATATATCACTTTGTCGCTGAAGTGTCTAGCTAGCTTGTATACCAGCTATTTTGCTGTAGGTCTCGGAGTTAACTCTTGTGCCTCCGCATAGATCTTCGTAGCGTACTCTGCGCTTTTGTCATTTTCGTGTTGTTTGGATAGTGTCCAAATGCTTGATGTCTTTGTAGCTTGTGCTGAGTCTGTTCATTCCAGTACCTTTTTTTGAATTTCTGGTTGAACGACTCTAGGTTGTCTACGTCATATTAAATTATTTGCCACCAGTGGCCGGGTGGTCCATTAAGGGATTTCTCTAGTAAGTATCTAGTGTCACCTTCCCTTGGATATACTGCGTCCCAGTATTGTCTTAACTGGTGTAGGTATCTAATGGGGCTACCTTCACCGTTAAACTCTGGTAACGAGTAGTTAATTTGGTGGTCTTGTATTGTTGGTTGTGGCTGTTGCTTCATTGAATCGGTTAGTCTTTCTGTTATTCGGGTTTGTGCTATTTCCAGTCTCTGCAATTGTGCCTCTATTCTTGAATTTTTTTCTTTCAAGTTTGTTTTGTTAATGTTTGTCACTACCAATGATTTTGTAATTTTTGATTCTAGATGGTTGAGTTTCTTGCATAATTCTTTTTCTTTTTCTTCTTTCTCCTTGTACCCTTTCTCCTCCTCTATAAGCCTTTTCGTTCTGTTCTCCATCTCGAGTATCAGAGAGTCTATCTCTGCCCATACTTGCTCTTGGTTGTATTCGGGCTGCATCTCTGTATCCTCCGGACTTCTTAGTGTCTGGTCTAGCTCTTCGGTGCTCTGGTTCTTATCCATTCTTGCGCTTAGTCTTTTATTGCTCATTGTTACAATTCTTTATAAGCGAAAATGTTTCAAATACAGTTTGTTTTCCTTAATTTACCGTCGTGCTTCTAAGTTGTGCGCCATTTGTAACATTCGACTCTTATTGTTTAAATAAATTCAGTGAATTTACTAGTCGAATCTTTAATTAATATTATTGGTAGTGGGTTGGCACGCACGGTCAAAAGAAAAACTCTATTTTAAAGAATACCTTATGTTCTGTTATCCTATTATCTCCATAAATTGTACAATAATTATCGATATCAAAGAGGTATACATTTGTTTATTTCTTAATCCTTAGCCTTCATGCTCTGTCTTATTCTCCCTTTTAATCTATTATTTCGCTATATATTGTGTTCGCATATAATTTCTATGTTCATTAATTAATTCTACGCTTGACGCTATTCAGAGGTTTACTTACTACAAGAATTTCCCGTCAACGCGTCTTATATCTGAACTACTATCTCTGATAAGTCTAACAATCGAAGAATTTTATTTTGAGAATAAACTTCGGCCTTGACTCTTCCTATATAATACAAAGGGAAGGAAAGATCGCTTGTCTTTTGTGCGATCTTTCTTCTACTAAACTATCTTTGTACCTATCTCTTACCAAGTTGGGTATTCACACGCTATTTTATTTCTTTACCTCTTACTCTTCCTCTCTCTCTCCCTTTTTTTCTCTTCTTCTTTCATTTTATGAAATCGTATTTAATTACAACGAGGGTTGCTCAAGTTGTGAGATAGAACACTTCTTTTTCTTCTTTTATATTTCTCAATTTAAATACATTTCTCAATACCAGGCATTGTTTTTCGAATCGCAATATTGATTGATTCAAATATTGAATGACTCAAACTCTCTTTTTCAAGTTTAAATATCGCCTGTTTATTATAAAGTAATCTCAGTAATCTCTCTTTCTCTCTCTCTCTGTCGGTATCGAATTATTCCAATATTATATTCCTGATCGCGCAACAATTCCAATCCTATTTTTCCAAGAGACTCAATTTCTGATACGGAAATTCTCTCCACATCACTAAGTGAGGCTCGCGGAATGAAGAGACCTAGTGCCTTATATCGTTCACGGACTCAGTCCTCAGTCGCATAGCGAAATGCGGGGATCTTTCTCCCATCTATGGTAATGAGGCTCACCTCGACTCCTAGACTGAAGATCTTTCCTCGCGCGGAAACTCCCAGTGCTAGAAGAAAACCAGGTTCTCTTCTAGCCCTTGAAAATTATAGAAACGAGCTAACTGTAGTGCCCAGAGAAGAGGATCTAGTGCCTCAACCTTGACACTTGGTGTTAGCCCGTGTGCTACGCGGCTGATCACCAGCCACCGACGACTCTCTCGAAATGCTCGCGTTTGGCCTTTTTATGGCGCAAGCTCCCCACTCGTAGCTGCTCGCTCGCGAAGTGAGACCACCCAAGCTTGTGTAATTTCGTGAGCCCCTGCGTCTAGCTCGTTCAGGGTAGCCGATTCACGCTTGCTTGACCGGTCATCACACTTCGGGAAATCTTTACATAACAAATAGTTTGCACTATATATATATATATCATTTTTCCAGAAGTATCAGGTTTTTGATAAATATACGATTTGAAAAAAATAACATTCGAATTGTACTATATCTGCAATCGCTATCCCATAAATTAACTTCCAAGATCAACAAACTTAACATTTGTTGGACTATGTCATAAGCAATAGTAATTTTGAGTGAATTATGTTTTTATTCACGATTGTTACGCATTTTTTCATATAAATATTGTCTTTTAATTTGTGATTGATATAACACCATATTTGAATCTCATGATAGTAGGATTAATCATGTTCAACAATCAGCCTCCATGAATTTTCTTTTCGTCTGTTTTGAAATTGAGCTTGAATTGAGCGAGTTTCCTCGACTGTTTTTGTTTTTGATGACACTTGCAGAATTTCAAGATACAATTCACAAAAAAGACAGCATCTATGCAGTTCATATCTCTTTCGAAAAAGACCACCGGGCAATTTTCGAACCCATGGGTGACCAGGGCTTCGAATATGATCTTTACAAGAATCAAGATTCGATTTGCCCTCTTAAACTAAAAGTCGGGACCAAAAATCCTGACACCTGATTTTGAAGCTTTATTACTCAGCGAAAAAATATCGCGAGCTGTTGAGTCAAAGACAGAATGATTCTCCAACATTATACTTGTAAAACAATGTCAGTTCGATTTTCGGCAGAAATTTTGTGTCTTTCCTGTGATATAAAATGTGTGAGAAAATAGGAGAAATGACCCTCAACATTCACTACGTCAACTTTGAGGTCCTCAACACGTTCAAAAATTGGTACCAGAAATTGGAAAAGATTCATAAGTATTCTGTAACATGCACTTAACAAACGGCAATTTGTTTTGCTCCAATTCAATGACTATTTTAATTAGTAGAGTTGAAGATGTGAAAAGTAATTATCTCGGCTGTGGATAGAGATTTTAAGTTGAAATCTAGCTTAAAAGAAGCGTCTCGATTCAGTGGTTTAATCTCAAAAGTTGAACGGTCAATAAAAATCATAAATGTCTGAATTAAAGGCGTCGGGATAATTGCGATCATAGTGAGTTTCAATACTGGAAAACTCATATTGAAAAAACGTCGTCTCCCAGCATTGTCCAATTGAAGCGTGAAAGAGATTCCTTCCAAAAAAAAGGTCAAGTTCCCGTGAACCATAGGCGTAGACTGTATCTCCGCTCTACTGCACATGAGACACCACGAATTTTCAGAGCGTCATTCAACCTTTAAAATTCAAATTGCTCGAATGTATAATTGAACAAATGATTCAACCTGAATGAAATGTGAATGTTCGACTTTTGATTCTTTGTGATTGATGGGATTAATTATAAAAAATCATAAAATCAGGACGATATCCTACTCCTTGAATCTAAGTGGAGAGCACGCAGTGTGAAAAAGAGAAATAATTAAATATCAAACGGGGCTGCAAATATTACCCGATTTTTTCTATCTTTTTTAGATTCTCTCGTAATAATATAACGCGGCTAAGGCCACCTATTAGATCTGGATCCAATAATATCGTGCGAAACTTTGCTTTTTCTCCACTGGGTCTAATTTTCGAACAATGTTAAGGTGGCGTGAGGCAAGAAACGGTATTGAATCCAATCCTAATAGGCTGCATTGGCCTCGTCATACTATTACGAGAAAATAAAAAAAGATAGAAAAAAATCGGTTTGCGTTTCTAGTCCCATTTGATTTTCAATCATTTCTCTTTTTTCCACTTCATGCTCTCCATTTAAATTCGAGGAGTAGGATATAGTCCTGAATTTATGATTTTTTATAATCAATCACATCAATCACAGAATCAAAAGTCGAACATTTACATTTTATTCAGGTTGAATCATTTATTTAAATGGACGTTCAAACAATTTGAACTTTAAAGTCAGAATGACGCTTCAAAAGCTCGTAATGTCTTATGTGCAGTGAAGAAGAGATTCAGTCTATGCCTATGACTTACGGGAGCTTGGCCCTTTTTCTGGAAAGGATCTCTTTCACACTCAAATCGGACAATGCTGAGAAAGGACGATTTTTCAATAGGAGTTTTTCAGTATTAAAACTCATTAGGATCATAATTATTCCGACGCTTTTAATTCAGACATTAACTCTATCAATTAAGATAATAATTTAATTGGTGTGACACGAATTGCCAGTTGTTAAGTACATGTTACAGAATACTCATGAATTTTTTCGAATTTTTGGCACCAATTTTTAAACGTGTTGAGGACTTCAAAGTCAAAGCAGTGAAGTTGAGGGTCATTTTTCCTGTTTTCTCACACATTTTCTGTCACAGGAAAGACACAAACTTTTTGACGGAAATCAAACTGACATTTTTTCATAAGTATAATGTTCAAGAATGATTCTGTCTTTGACTCAACATTCTGAGATTTCTTCTCGCCGAGTAATAAAGCTTCAAAGCCATGTGTCAGGACTTTTGGTCCCGGATTCAGTCATCCCGAAATAGATAAACCCATTGAATGAAAATTGTTCAATTTTGGTCAGCTTTCAATATGAAAGAAACGAAAATCTTAAGTGATTCTCGTTTTAAGGTTTTCCAACTTTTAATGCTTCGAATTCTACTTTATTTGATTCTCAAGCAACTGTTGTAAAAATGTTACAATTTCAAAAATATTATTTCCAAACAGTCTCTAATTTGAAAGTCCTTAGAATAAAATGTATTCAAATGAGACTAATCTTTAATGAAGAATAAAGTGAACATCCCAGTCAGCATAATGTCGATTGTCTTGTTTTTTATTTTGAATTAATTAGAAATCCTTTTGATTCTATAAAATTCTA
The DNA here is from genome assembly GCA_032362435.1 of Melikaiella ostensackeni. Classification (NCBI taxonomy): domain Eukaryota; kingdom Metazoa; phylum Arthropoda; class Insecta; order Hymenoptera; family Cynipidae; genus Melikaiella; species Melikaiella ostensackeni. The sequence continues at coordinate 23,980,664 of JAUMHM010000079.1, forward strand.
TGGATGAATGGGTTTTATGAATTACCGTTACTTTCAACATAGCTCTTAAATAAAATTCAAATCACAACCGAGTTTCACGATTATTGGGACTCGGACATCTATCTCAAATTATACATTGTGACAAGGTGAGTGCTACTTCCCTGTCACTTTGAAAATCTTTGCATAATCAGTAACAAGGAATTAATAATAATGATTGAACCAAGAGCAAAAGTCATACTGCGACCCAGGAGCACACACTTTAGTTTTTAGAGACTTGTTATTCATTCGTAGAATGTTAAGTTTCAGGTTGTCGCCTCCATCAAGTCAGTTTCGAGGTTACCGACGACAACAACAGAGATACAGGATCATGGATTGACGAGATTTAACCCGGCTTGCGTATTCTTAGCCTTGAGGCCGCATTTGAGGATTGCCGCGGTTTCGTCATTACTAACACACCCTGAGTTATGATACAACAAATGACACAGGCCGTCGCTTAATGTCGCCATCTTCTTCTGGTCCCTTAGTGCCATATTACCTAGGCGTGATGTGACGACGTTCACGTTTCAAATGTACGGCCAATGAACCATCGAATTTAACCAATGCGGGAACTACCCGACCGTGCGCCATGTTATGAGGGCGTAACGTTACGACACATTTTTATTTACAATTCGACTTCAGGCCCAGCGGTTTAGGCATGTCAAGCATTAAGCTAAATGTTCCGACAGGTAGGGTTTGTCAAGACGGAACCTAGTGGTTTGTCAACAAAACGCGTCGCGCCGTAAAACTCGTTAAATCATGTATCCGTCACGTAACATCGGAATATTGTATCCACGAATATTGTTTGTTGTTGCACATACGTTGTCACTGAAAATTGTCTATGGTTTTGAACACTAATTACTTAGTTTCTAGTTTCTACGAGATCCCACGTATATCGGTCTTAACCGTATGCTTCGTGGACGAGCCTTAATGCGAGCGCGCCTCGCATCTACCGCCGTGGCGCACCGCGGAACGAAGCTCACTTTCGTTCTTGGCATGGGAAATCGAGCAGCTTTTCTTCTCTTGTATCTGACTCGTGAAGATTTATTGCGTTGCATATTGATTTATTGATTTACTGAGTGGCTGAGAAAAATTCGTATTGAGGCTTTACACTGTTCAACCATGTCCAAGGTAACTTTTTTTACTTATTTTGGCACGCGATGCAATGGCGACGTAGATTAGGCCACGTGCCTCCTTTGTTGTTAACTTGGTGATGACCATTGAATTGCTTGGCCATTTGAGGTGCTCGGGTTATGTTATTTATGATCTTATTCCTTTGATTGAGAGTCGAGTCTGTGCGTGGAATCCCCCCACCCTATCACCGCGGTAAAATCTTTTTTTTGTTTGTCACGACAACAAAGGCCACATGTCGGGATTCAGAGCCTTCGACCACGTGATCGCTTATATTTAAATTTTCCCGAGAGTTCTTGTGTAATGTGTAACCGAAATCTCTGTAAAGATTTCCGTCAGATTGCCGGTTTAACCTAATAGAGACCGTCCAATTTAATTAGACAAAAAGAGTGTTGGCCGTTGTGACTTTAAGAACCTCACCCTGTAATTTCAAGAGAGCTTTTTTCCATTTCTTTTTTTTACTTCTAGTTTCCTTCTTCCGTTTACTATTCTGTGCCGGGTTTAGATTAATTCGATTTTCTTTCTTGGGACCTGGCTGGCGCCGATTTAAAATGACCCCTATCAGACCTCACATTTTCTTATCGTCAGTCTAAGCATGAAAAATTGGAAATATTATGCCATAATAAAATATACTGCAGATTATGTTCAAAAAATTATTTTCTGCAGAGTTTTGAAAGCTTTTTTCAAATACAATTTTTTTGCATTTTTTGGTGTTTCTGGAGTCTTTTCAATTTTAGTCCGCAGGAGAGTATTATGTTTTAATATACAACTGTGATTAGGATTTGATTTTTGCGCCTTTAAAACTATAAAAAAAAATTCCTGACACTTCATGGCTTCCTTGGGCTCAAAATAAAGTTGAAAAAATTCGTATTATCTGAGAGATCAAAACTAGAAACACTGAAAATTTAGAAAAAATTGATATTTGCATCAAGTGGAATTACTTTCTTGTTTTTCATTGATAAACTCTTTCTAAGAAACATCATGTACGAGAAAAGTTTCCTAGAGCTCGTAAATAAGTATTAAGCAAATGAAGATCTTGAGCCTGAATAATAATAGTTTTTTAATTGTAGTGTTACTTAAATGACACACAAACTGCCCGTGAGTCAATCGATTAATATTAAAATTCTGGAATTTGTTTTCTATACTGTTTTCACTCATAATAAAATTAAGCTGAGAAAAGTCGACGTTCAAGATTTTTCAAATCATTTTTATTTTTGTTAATTTCAAAATTGAATTTGATCATTATGAACATACTTCCTTTTCATACCAAGCCCTCAGAAAGTAGTTTCAGAAGAGATGGCATTAAATTATTCTATTTGGAGCAGATTTCAACATTTCACAAATTTGCAGTGGTCTGTAGTCGATAACATTCGAAAGATTGATCATACTCGATTTAGCTTTGGCACATCTTCATCTTTATCCATTGAAGATGCATTTGAAAAAATTTAAGTTTCAACTCTCCTGTAAAACTATGCGAGCTGCAAAAAAATTATTGAGAAGAAAAATTGTTTATCTCAGAAAGATCTACAAATCTGCTACAAACGATTTTTCGTTAAGATGCGCAGTTTTTTTTATTTGTAACAAATATTATTAATGGTAAAAAATTCCATTTTCAGAAAAACTATGGGAGATACAAAAAAATTGTGAGAGAAAATTGTTCACCCCAAAATTATCTACAAATCTATTCCAATCTATTTTTTGATGAGACGTATCATTTTTGTTTCAATCGTCATATCGCTTT
>JAUMHM010000079.1:23993264-24013849 GCA_032362435.1 Melikaiella ostensackeni
TCGGATTCAGGCTCAATGTTTCGTCTGTTGAATAACTTAAAATTTGTACTTTCAAAAACCACCATATAGCTGGATTTGGTCTCAATGTTTTTTCCACTAAAGTACTAAGAAATTGTACTTTCAAAAGCACCATCTGGCCGGATTCAGGCACAATGTTTTTTCTATCGAGAAACTATAAAATTGTAATTCCAGAAACCATCATATGACCGGATACAGTTTCGATGTTTTTTTCATCAAGAAACCAAAAAATTGTACTTTAGAAAAACTGCCATATGTCTAGATTCTGGCTCAATGTTTTTTTTCTATTCAAGAAGTAAAAAATGGTACTACCAAAAACCACCATACGTCCAGGTACAGGCTCAATGTTTATTTTTCGTACAAAAAGCCGGAAAAAATTTATATCCAAAACCCCCCATATTGCTGGAACCAGTCAGGACGTTTTTTTTCTATTAAAGAACTAAAAAATTGTACTTTTAAAAACAACCATATGTCCGGACTGAGGCTCAATGTCTTATCTATTAGAAAACAAAAAATGTACTTTTCAAAACCACCATATGTCCGGATTCAGGCCTGATGTCTTTTCGTTATAAAACTGAAAAAATAACAAATTTTACTTCCAAGAACTACAATATGTTCGGATTCGGGCTCCATGTTCTTCCCATTAAAAATCTAAAAAACTAAAAATTGCACTTCCAAAAACCACCGTATGTCCGGATTCAGACTCAATGTTTTTTCCATTAAAAAACTAGAAAATGTACTTCCAAAAACCACCCTATGTCCGGATTCAGGCTCGATGTCCTGTCAAAAAGCCAAAAAGCTATCAAGTTGCACTTCCAAGAACTACAATATGCTCCAACCCATGCTCTTTGTTTTTCCCATTTAAATTCTAATAAACTTAAAATTGTACTTCCAAAAACCACCATTTTGCAGGATTCAGACTCGATGTTTCTTCTTTTGAAAAACTTAAAATTCAGACTAAATGTTTTTTCTATAAAAAGACTGAAAAACTAACAAACTGTACTTCCAAAAATTGCAATATGTTCGGATACCCACTCAATGTTCTTTCCATTAAAAACCTAAAAACTAAGAATTGTACTTCCAGAAACCACCGTATGACTGGACATAGACTGGATGTTTTTCTATTGAGAAATTGAAAAATTGGACTTTCAAAAGCCACCATGAGACCAGATTCAGAATCAATGTTTTTTTTGTACGAAAAATTGAAAAATTTGTACTTTTAAACCCCACTATATGGCTGGATTCAGGGTCAATAGTTTTTTCTATTGAAGAGCTACAAATTTGTACTTTCAAAAACCACACAAAAATCGTACGTTAAAAACCACCATATGTCCGTATTCAGAATCAATGTTTTTTTCATCAAAAACTAAACAAACTAATAAATTATACTTCTAAGAACCAACACATGACCCGATTCAGACTCAATGTTTTTTCTTTCAAAAAACTAAAGAATTGTAGGTCCATACACCACCATATGTCTGGACATATTGTGGTATATGATTTAGACTCAATTTGTACTAACAAAAACTACCATATGTTCCGATTCAGACACAATGTTTTCCTATTAAGAAACTAAAAAATTCTACTTTGAAATACAACAATATTTCCGGATTCAGACTCAATAGTTTTCCACTAAAAATCTAAAAAACTAAAAATTGTACTTCCTCAAAGAACCATATGGCTGGATATTGACTTGATGTTTTTTTTTGTTGGAACAATAAAAAATTGCGCTTCCGAAAACTACCATATTTCCAGATTCAGACACAATGTTTTTTTTTTGTAAAAAAAATCGATAAATTTGTGCTCCCAAAAATCACTATATGGCTGGATTCAAGCTGCATTTTTTTTCTATTAAAGAAATGAGAAATTGCACTTCCGAAAGCCACCGTATGGTCTGATTCAGGCTTAATGTTTTTTTCTATCAGAAGACTGGAAAATTGAACTTTCGAAAACTACCATATGTCCACAGTGAGGCTCAATGTCTTATCTATTGAAAAATTAAAAAATATACTTTGAAAAACCACCATATGTCTGCATTCAGACTCGATGCCTTCTCGTGATGAAACTAAAAAAACTAACAAATTGTGCTTCCACAAACTACAATATGTTCGGACTCAGGCTCCATGTTTTTTCCATCAAAAATAAAAAGTATGAGAATTGAACTTTCCAAAAACCACATTATGGCCGGATCCAGACTCAAAGTTTTTTTTTTACGAAAAGTCAAAAAAATTTCACTTCTGAAAACCACCATATATCCGGATTCAGACTCAATGTTTTTTCTAATAAAAAACTAAAACATTTACTTCCAAAAACTACCCTAGGTCCGGATTCATACTCGATGTACTGTTAAAAAACCAAAAAACAAACAAACTGTACTTTCAACAACTATACAATATGTTTGGACTCAGGCTCTGTGCTTGTCCCATTAAAAATTTGAAAAACTAAAAATTGTACTTCTAGAAACCACCATATTGCCGGATTCAGACTCGATGCTTTTTCTATTAGAAAACTGAAAATTCAGACTCAATGTTTTCTCCAGTGGAAGACTAAAAAATTAACAATTTGTACTTCCGAAAGCCACCATGAGTCCAGATTCAGAATGAATCAAACTTCTAAAGATCACCATATGGCTGGATACAGGTTCAGTATTTTCCCTATTCAGGAAATAAAAAATTGTACGTTAAAAAAACACCGTATATCCGTATTCGGAATCAATGTTTTTTCCATTAAAACTGAAAAAAATACAAATTATACTTCTAAAAACCACCACATGGCCGGATTCAGATTGAATCTTTTTTCTTCTGAAAAACTAAAATATTGTACATCTATACAACACCATATGTCTGGATATATGGTGGTATATGTTTCAGACTCAATTTTTTTCTGTACAAAAAGTCGGATAATTTGTTCATCCAAAAACCATCACATGGCCTGATTCAGGCTCCATGTCCTTTCCATTAAAAAACTAAAAGACTTACAAAACGTACTTCCGAAAAGTACAAATTTTCCGAATTCAGGCTTAATGTTTTTTTTTTTAATTTTAAAAACTAAAAATTGTACATCCAAAAACAACTATATGGCTGGATTCAGGCTCAACGTTTTTTCCATCAAAGAACTGAATAATTGTACTTCCAAAACTTCTTTATGGCCGGATTCAGACTCAATGTTTTTTCTATCAAGAAACTGAAAAAATGTACAATCAAGAACTACCATATATGTCTAGATTTACACTTAATGTTCTTTCCTTTTGAAGGCTAAAAAACTAACAACGCGTAATTCCAAAAACTACAATATGTTCGAATTCAGACTTAATGTTTTTTCCATTAAAAATCTAAACAACTAAAAATTTTACTCGCAAAAACCACTATATTGCCAAATTCAGACTTGATATTTTCTCTGAGTAAAACTAAACAATTGTACTTTTAAAGACTACCATATGTTCGGATTCAGGCTCAATGTTTCGTCTGTTGAATAACTTAAAATTTGTACTTTCAAAAACCACCATATAGCTGGATTTAGTCTCAATGTTTTTTCCACTAAAGTACTAAGAAATTGTACTTTCAAAAGCACCATCTGGCCGGATTCAGACTCAATGTTTTTTCTATCGAGAAACTATAAAATTGTAATTCCAGAAACCATCATATGACCGGATACAGTCTCGATGTTTTTTCATCAAGAAACCAAAAAATTGTACCTTAGAAAAACTGCCATATGTCTAGATTCTGGCTCAATGTTTTTTTTCTATTCAAGAAGTAAAAAATGGTACTTCCAAAAACCACAACATTTCCGGATTCAGGCTCAATGTTCTTCCCATTGAAAAACTGAAAAACTGAAAATTGTACCTCCTAAAATCACCATATGGCCGGATATAGACTCAATATTTTTTCTAATGAAAAACGAAAAAAATGTACTTCCAAAAACCATCCTATACCCACATTTAGGCTCAATGTCCTGTTATAAAACTAAAAAGCTAACAAATTGTACTTCCAAAAACCACAATATTTTCGGATTCGTACTCAATGTTTTTTACATTAGAAATCTAAAAAACTAAAAATTGTACTTCCACAAACCATCATATATCCAGATTCAGACTCAATGTTTTTTTTGGACAAAAAATAAAAAAACTTGCACTTCCAAAAACCACTATATGTCCGGATTCAGGTTCGATGTTGTTTTCGTTGAAAAACCAAAAAAAAGTATCAAATAGTACTTCCAAAAACTACAATATGTTCGGATTCAGTTTCAATGTTTTTTTAATTGAAAATCTAAGAAACTAAAAATTGTACTTCCAAAAATCACCATATGGCCGGATTCAGACGCGATGTTTTTTCTATTAAAAGACTCAAAATTCAGACTCAATGTTTTTTCCGTCAAAAGATTGAAAAACTAACAAGTTGTACTGACACAAACCATCATATTTCCACATGCAGACTCAATGTTTTTTTTTTGTAAATAGAAGCGAAAAATTCGTACTTCCAAAAACCACCATATGGCTGGATTCAGACTCAACGTCTTTTCTATTGAAGAAATGAAAAATTGTACTTTCAAAAACCACCGTATGGTCGGATTCAGGCTCAATGTTTTTTCTATTGAGAAACTAAAAAAATGTATTTCCAAGAACCACCATATGTCCAGATTCAGACCCAATGTTTTTTTCCATTAAAAGGCCAAAAAACTAACAAATTGTTCTTTCAAAAAGCACCGTATGTCCGGAGAATTAGGGCATATGGCCACTCTAATGATACTTACCAACAACATCCAGATAAACCGCCAATGTAAGAATTTGAATGTAGCTAACGATCTTCATTTCTTGCAACCAGTTTTCGAGAACAGTAAAGAGAAAATTTTAAAAATATTGACTTCTATATATACTTACTTAATTTGTATTACTAAGCTTTAAATTATGACATGAGAGAATCATGTGATGGTAAAAAAATTAGGCTGCCTTTTTTATTACGTCTTTGACATGACGTAATAAAAAAGTAAAGCAGATTCACTCAGAAAAAAGACTCTTTGATTCGAAGAAAATTTTCATGAATCAAATAAAATTATTTTTTTGCTCTCAGTTAGTGAAAAGTTTTTTGGATTCAAAGAAATTTCTTTTGATTGAGAAGAATGACTTTTGATTTAAAGTAATTTCTTTGGTTCAATGAAATTGTTTCTGATCCAATGAAAATTTTTCTTCAATTTAAAATTATTTCATTTGTTTTGAAGTTATTTATAGATGGATGAAAAGAATGATATTAAAGAGATGGTTTCTTCAATTTAAAACAAATATTTTCCTGAGTGTAGATTCTAATTTATCAAAAAATGTATTATTTCTAGCAAGCAGACGCACCTATAGCCAAAAATTGAAGAAAGAAAATACATAAGAACAATGCAGAGTTAGATTTAGAAATGAAAGTACTTTTAATTTGTTTATATTTTCATCTAAGTGAAACCTTCGTAGACAAAATAATATACCCTATTCATATTGAATTTTTAATAAAAAATTCTTTCTAATATCTGAGTAAAACAAAAATTCATATAACATCATTTTTAAAATAATCTAAATTTCAATACAATAATAACTGTCATTTTGAGATAATTATTAAATTCATTTTTTATTGTTTCCTACTGTAATTTTAATCTTAAAATTATCAAATTTTTCATTTAAAATTACAAAGTGCTTACTAGCCTCTGTCACGCTGAATTTTCATACGAATATCTAGCAGGCTGATTGATGGTTTGATTGATTAATCAAGTTTGCGCGAATATAGACAGTTTAGAAATTAAAATAAAAGAATTAAATAAATTTTTTTTTCATGTTGAATTCTATTATAGTAAAGGCATGTTATATTAGTTAACATTTTTCCGTATCTTGCATAGTTTTGATGGAAGTGGTATTTTTTATTTGTGATAACATTTTTTGCGATTGAAACGAAACCTATGCATCATATCGAAAAATAGCTTCCACAAAATTTGTAGATCCTTTTGAAATAAACAATGTAGTGAATGAAAATTTTTTCGAATTTTTCATAGTTTTGGTGCAAAGTGGTGTTTTTTATTTTTGATAATATTTTTCGCGAACTAACCAAAAACTATGCGTTTTATCTAAATATAGTCTCTGACAAATTTCTAGATCTGTTTGAGATGAATAGTTTTATTCTCGAATATTTTATCGTGTCTTGCATAATTTGACTAGAAAATAAAATTTTTATTTTTTGATAACATTTTCAGGATTAAAACAAAAACTATGCGTTCCATTGAAAAATGGGTTTCTATACATTTTGAATCTTGTGAGGATGAACGATTTCACTCTGCAACATTTTTTCCTTATCTCGAACAGTTTTGCTAAAAAAGAGAATTTTTTATTTTTTATAACATTTTTCACGATTGAAACAAGAAATATCGGATCTATGAAAAAATAGGTCGTAACAAATTTGTAGATCTTTTTGAGATGAATTTACTAATTTACTAAAGTCAATTACTGAAAATATTGATTACTTCTTTGGTGATTTCGGTCTTTTATCGAATTTCGTAACGTTTCAGTCGGATCATTTTTAACGTGAATAAAGTAAAGTCATATAGATAATTATTGTCTATATGAATCTTATTTCCCCATTCTGAAGCAATAGCTTTTAAATACGTTTTATTGGTGGAAGCGACGCAACATATTCGCAATTTTAACAATATTGTCTTGCCGCTGTTTCAATAAAGCTGAAAATGTTGAGCAATCGGGTTATTTGCTCTTATATTTGTCACGTACTCCATTTTTATAACCTTCTTTTAATTATAACATACAGCCCTAAGTAAATTAATTTATCATATTGCCTAAAGTGTCACGAAATTTTCCATCGGAGGCTAATCTTAATTAAAGTCGTATTTAGGTTGTAGAATCAGCTTCATGATATAAAATTTATATAAATTTCATCGTAGTTTAATGAGAATAAATTTTAAGGCCTGGATAGAAATTACGAATATTAAATATACAAAAATTAAATTGCCACGAGGGTCAAACTACGAGTATATCAATTATATATTGATAGTAAATAAATGTTGTATTTGATTATTGTAGAAATTAAAAAATTGTTAGTATTTCAGTTAGTAGATGTAAACTTTATTTATTTATTTATTGAGAGTTGTACGGGCATATTTCGACTTAAATTTGAAAAAAATTAATTTTTAATTACTCCAGCTAATTTTACAAAATATTATGTTTCATAAGCTTAAAGTAGCACAATCATTTGTCATATTTTGAATCAATATTATTTAAGAACATGAGTTTGATGTGAGATAAAACTTTTCTTCAATGTATCAAATTTTTTAAATTTTTGGTTCTTCTAACATTTGATTGTCGTAAATGGTGAAAGCTCTATTCGCTATTTACGCTCTGATAGAATTTTGATATAGCTGAAGGAAATCAAATGACGGAAGCCGGAAATGATGATGGAAGTTAAAGGAACGACACGATAAAAGCGGCAACGAAGGGCTCATTACATTTATTAGAGTGTCAGAAGCAAAATTAATTATAAGATGATGGAAGAAATATGATCTGCGAGAAAGGGGTTACCTTTGGGAGCAAAAGTTTAAAAAGTTTACTCCCAGAAAAAGTCGATAGCAAGGATAATTATCTGAAGAATTTTTTCTAGACAAATATAGTGCAAAAAATGTTAGGCAAACTAGTTCTTAATGAAATATTTACATATTAACTAAATTTTCAAGGAAGTATCTTCTGTCGATGATATATTGTCACATGACAAGTTTACAAATATTTAGGCTAGTTTTTCATACATAATCCATATACGTTGATTGACGTGTTTTTTATACCTTTTCCAAACAACATTAACTATAAAATAAGTGGTAAAGAATGCGAGAAGTAGAATTCTTGATTTTGTCTACGTTGTCAAACAAAATAAGTTACAAATATTTTTCAAATTTGCATTAAAAACTCGATCTTTTTATGCATGTTCTTCGTAAGTAAGTTTATGTGTACATGTTTTTTATTCTCTCCCTTTTACGGGTTTGAGGGCCACCGCTCTCTTTAGATTCTCTTACAACCACTTATACTACCTTAAAACACCATAAAATCCACTTATAAGCTATCACTAAAGCTTGAATTTTAAAAAATTCTAAATAATATAGGCGCGAGTGAGCTTCCGGGGTTTCCATTCCCTCTAACCGTTCCCGTTACGAGTGAGTTTAATTTTTCTTCAAGATCCATACATAGGAATATCCTCTTGGCCTTTCCCTACTACATGCCCCTTGATTTCTCTTCTCCCTTCCAGCCTTATCAACCAGCTTGCCTCTTGTCTATTTTCATCCAACATCCATCCTATTCTGTCAAACACACTCACACTACCTGTTTCATCCCCAGTACATCTTTCTAGAACAAGCCCCCAAGATTCCACCTCGTTATCACAGACTCTACATCTGCTTTACTCTTCATCTATCCAATACCTAGACTCTCTCATTCCATCTCCCATCTTAAATGGTATAACGTTGCTCTACTTGCTCTCCTTTTTTTATCTTTTTCAAGCATCCTGGTTCTCCTTCCGTATTCAGTACCATATACCAGGTCTGCCAAAAGAGGAGAAGGGCTCCTCCGATACCATGTGTCTGCTTCCATCTCCACTGACCGTTCGAAGAGTCGACGACAGCGAAGAGTCAGTGATGTTGCTAGGAACAATTTTCCAGGGCGATTCGGGGCGTCAGGACTTTCTTACTTTTGTATCGATTTATAAATGAAGAATCTAGAACTATGTTTCTAGATCCCTATTTTAACCCCTCAATGCAGTGATGCGTGATCCGGACTAGTTTCCCTTGTCTTACAATACAGTTAAAGATAATTGAGGTGTAAGGCAAATGGTCACCGCAAGGTGCCCTAAAAGATTGTTCCTAGCACAATTACTGACTCCTCACTGTCGTCGATTGGAGACCTCTCGGCTTCTACCACCATCCCCCATTCTTCAGACGCTTAGAGAAGACTGAAGTGGATACATGGTATCGGAGGAGCCCTTCTCCTCTTTCGTCAGACCTGCCCTAAACCATCTGTTATACCTCGATTCCACGATTTTCCTTTATCTTTCCTCTCCTTTCTTCACTATCCCTTCATTTTCCATTTCTTGCAAAACTCTGACATCCGCCCTCATACCGCATTCTCTTTTCTCTGTCTCCTCTCTTATCCTCACCTTGATCTTTCCGTATTATCCCTCGTCTCTTTGTTTACCATTTCCCGTGGACATACTTGTGCTATTTCACTTCCTTTTCCCCTTCTCAGCTTCCCTTTGAAGTTCCATACTCTCTTTGTTTGCCTAATTACCATTTTATCTGTGAACGAACAAGCGCCGCGTAGTTCTAATATTCCCGGATCATTGAAAGTACAACAAAATTCCCGATGAGCATTTTATTTCTGAGAGAAAAAGCGTGGTGGAATTTTATGATTTTTTATAAACTACCTGAAATTTACGGAAAGCTTAGAAAATTTACAGAAATTTATGAAAACTTTCGGAAATGTATGAAAAGTTTTTAATGTACGCGGAAGGTTTTTGGAAGTATAGGACGCTTTCGAAAAGTATGGAAATTTATGGAAACTTTCTGGAAAGTTATGGAAAGTTATTGAAACTTTTGGAAATTTATGCAGAGTTTCGAAAATGTATGGAAAGCTTTCGAAATTGTGAAAGGCATTATGAAAGGCATGCCTTGGAGAAAGTTTGAAGCGATGAATGAAGGTTGGGTGTTTGGAATGCTAAAGGTTAGAAGGATCTTAAGGAATTCATCATTATCATTATGAATGAGAGGGAAAAACAACATGTCAAAAAGTATGAATGTGTATCTCCTAGATTTCTAAGAGTTAGAATGAAAGTGGGAATCAGAAGGCTATTTGTTATAGCTCGCTACGCTCTAGTTGATAATGACAGTAGGGATGTGAAAGATACCTTCTGGGACTCGTTGAATGATATTAAAGGTACTTGCGATCCTGGCGAAAGAATAATTTTACTCGGAGATATGAATGACTGGGTTGGTGTGCAACGCAAGGTACCAACAGGATACTGGGTCATTTCGGAGACTCAAAAATGAACGGTAACGGGGATAAATTCATTAGCTTATGCTTAGAAAAAGGCCTGTACAAATACTTGGTTCAGACATAAAATGAACCACATGTATACTAGGTGCAGAGGCTAAAACCACAGTATGATTGACTTCGTTGTAGCGGGTGAAAGACTAAGAGGGCTTGTAAGGGATACAATGGTTATGAGAGGTTCTGAATGCGGAATGGATCACTACCCTTTAGTTTCAAAAATGAACCGAGGTCAAGGGTAGAGGAGAAGAAGAATTAATTCAAAGTTAAGACAGAAGCTTGTTCGAAAAAAGGATTTGCAGAAACCTTAAGTACAATTGCTATATCGTGAAAAGCAGAATAAATATTTAGGACATCATAGAGAAGACTGGAAGTCTGAATTGGACAATAAAGATGTAGAAGGAGCATGGGTAATGCTAAGGGATGTCATCTTCAAGAATGCATCTGAAGCTTTCGGTACTGCGGCTGCAGGAAGAAAGGCTGGAGATGCTTCGTGGAATGATAAAATACACGATTTTTTCGAAAATTTTTAAAGAAAAAGCAAGCATACTCGAGAATTTAGAATATTTAAGGTCTAAGCGATGAGGCAAGGACTATATTAGAAAATGACTATAGGGGTGAAAAGAGAAAAGCCAAGATACTAGTCTAGATACTATACTAGCGAGGAGAAAATCAAAGCGGATGAAAATGAAAAAATGGAAAATGATTTTGACCAAAAGAGGAAATTATTTTGGAAATAGATTAAGAACATTAGGAAAGAAAGTACAAGCACTGCGGTAGTCGGAATTAAGAATGCTTATGGTGAGATGGTATAGAATTCCGACAAAGTGCGCTTGACTTTCCAGCCACCACACGGAAACAAGCCCAAAATACAAAGGCCATTGTATTAAAATGAAAATGTAAGTTTTTACTGAAAGGGAAATCTTGAGGGCTAGAAATATCGCCAAAAAATTCATCTCAAAAAATGATTGAATTATCATAAATTAGAATGTGCAAATTAAAAAGATTTCGATAATTTGTTATCCACCTTATCTCATGCCTTATTAAATTAGGCAATTACAAATATTGACAACAAAGCAGAGACAAAATTTTGACGCGTAACGATGTAGCAGCTTTAATGATTAAAGAATTATAGACAACCTCTTGTCGCTGAAATAGGAGTTTCCGGGTTATATTGAACGATTAATTGCTTTAACGAGACGTGATCCAGACGAAAAATTTGACTGTTTCGGCAAATAGGAATAGCACTTCGCCGTCCGGACGGAGCGATTACAGTTCTCCGAGGGGATGATAAAAGTATAGTCTGGACTTTTTTGTATGTGACCTGTGTGACCATTTTTAATTCAAAAACTTCATAGCTATTTTACCTGAAGACACTTTGGAAATTTCTCATTAATTGAACCAGGGGTGCATTGTGGGGGTGTTTGAATATTATTGTGGGGCTGAGTATAAAATCTGGAGTTTTTTTAAAGTAACCTGTCTCACTTTTTTTAATTAAAAAATTTTATGGCTTTTCTACATGAAGACACTATGGAAATTTTTCACTAAACTCGGGGTGAACAGTGGGTATATTTGAATTTTATTGAGGGGTTGAAAACATAATTTACAGTTTTTTAAAGTGACCTGTGTGACTTTTTTCAATTAAAAAAATTTATGGATGTTTTAGATGAGGACACTTTGGAAATTTTTCGTTTAAGGAACTAGGGGTGAATAGTGGGGGTGTTTGAATATTATTGTGGGATTAGAAACATAATCTGAAGTTTCATGACAGTGGCATGTGTAACTGTTTTTTTTTCAAATTAATGGCTGTTTCAAATGGAGACACTTTGGAAATTTTCAGTTAAAAGAATTAGGGTGAATTTCAGGGGTCTTCGAATATTATTGTTGTGTTGAGAACATGACCTGAAGTTTTTGGAAAGTGGCTTTTGCAACTATTTTCATTTTTAAAATTGTATTGCTATTTTAGATGAAGACACTTCAGAATATTTAGTTGAAAGAACTGAGGGTCGCTTTTAAGGGTTTTTGAATATAATTGTTGGGTTAAAAATACGAAATCAGATTTTCTGAAGGTAGCCTGTGTGGCGGACTTCAATTTGAAAATTTTATGGCTGTCTTACCTGAATACACTTTTGAATTATTTCATTAAAAGTACTAGGGTTTGTTTTAGGGGATTACTGAATATTATTGTGGGATTGAGTTCATAATATGGAAAATCGTAATCTGTGTGAATTTTTTTTTTAATTTTATGTCTGTTTTAGATAAAGACACTTTGGAAATTTTTGTTTATATAAATTAGGGGTGGATTTTAGCGGTGGTTGAATATTACTGTTGTATTGAGCACATAAGTTGGAGTCCTCTGGGGGTAACCTGTGTGACTATTTTCAGTTCAAAAATTATATGGCTGTTTTAGCTGAAGCACTTTGGGAATTTTTCTCTAAAAGAACGAGGGGTTGTTTGTAGGGGTGTTTAAATATTATTGTGGGGCTAAAAAGATAATCTAAAGTTTTTCAAAAGTGACCTGTTTAGCTATTTTCATTTAAAAAAATTGTATAGCTATTTTAGATGAGGAGACTTTCAAAATTTTTTTTCATAGGAACTAGGAATGAATTGTGGGGGTGTTTTTATATTATTGTGATATAAGGAACATAATATAGACTTTTGTGAAAGTGACAGGTGTGTTTATTTTTATTTTGAAAATGTTATGACTGTTTTAGATGAAGATAGTTTAGAAATTTTTTCTCCAAAGAACTGGGGGTGGATTTTAGGGGTGCTCTGAGACTATTGTGGCATTGGAAACATAATATGGAGTTCTTTTAAAGTGGTGTATCTACCAATTTTTATTTACAAAATTTTGTGACTGCTTGAGGTGAGGACACTTTATAAATTTTCGTTTAAAAGTACAAGGGTAGATTTTAAGGATGTTCGAATATTATTGTGGTGTTCGAAGCATGATCTGGAGTTTTCTAAAAGTAACCTGTGTGACTATTTTCATTGAAAAAATGACAAGGCTGTTTTAGATAAAGACACTTTGGGAATCATTTTCTAAAAGAACTAGGGGTAGTTGTAGGGTGCCAGAATATTATTGAAGGGTTGAAAACATAATCTGGAGATTTTGAAAGTGACACGTGTGACTATTTTTTTCTAAATGTTATGGATGCTCTAGCTGAAGACATTTTAGAAATTGTCCGTTAAAAAAACTAGGGGTGGATTGTACGGGTGTTTGAATATGATTGTGGGGTTGGGAACATTATTTGGAGATTTTTTAAAGTGACCTGTGTGACATTTTTCATTTGAAAAATGTTATGATTGTTTTAGCTGAAGATACTTTGGACATTTTTCGTTGAGAGAAGTAGGGTTGGATTGTAAGGTAAATTCATTTTTAATCTGTGATTTTTTATTAGTGTTCACCAGCAAAAATTATGTATACAATAAATTCGTCATAATTTTTCACAAATAGTAAGTTTTTCTGATTCTTAAAAGATTTGAATTTTCAAATCCAAAAATCGAACCGATTTTAAATTTCTTTTTTTACTTTTTTCGGATGCCAATCCACAAATGTTTTTTCTTCATCTCAAAGGATTCGATTGATTTCATCATTTTCACTTCGCCCCAGTGCTGAGGCCTCTCCTCTTCATTTTGAAAATTTAATTAAAATAACTTGAGTTTGGAAAAAACTGTTTTCTTGAATATTCAGCGAAATTCGTTTCAAATAAGGCGAGACAAGTTTTGTGTGTGTGTGATTTATTATAAATTATTATTATATCACATTAAAGTATTATATAAGAATCGAGAGGAGTAACAATTTTTTTTAAATAGGATGCTAAAAATTTATCGACACTCCAAGCTAAATTGGGCATGTTTTGGTTTGAGTGACTATAATTTAAAATTTATTAATTTTTTTACAATAATAATTCCGAATATTATTGATAACAATTAAAATTCTTTATTGTTCTTAAATATAGTCGAAATATTCAATTTACTTATTTTAGTTTGTAATTGGCTCACGTTATGGCATATTATTATAGAAAAATATGAAGCAAGTAAGATAAAATTATTATTTCTTAAAATGAGTTTGAAGATTTTCATTAAATTGTGTATGATGATGGAAACATAAAGGGGGATTATTCGTAAAATGGAGTAAATACCAGATAAAAAAATGGGTCATCATGATCATGTGAAAAATATTTACACTAGGCTAAAACGTCTTAGGGGCAGTCGCTATAGATGTATAGGATGACTCTCAACTTTTTTATGAAGAATGTTAGATGGATAAGAACAAACATAATAAAAGGAATTAATTTACTTCTTTTTCATGTACACAGCTGACAAGAATCAAATTGGCACGTATCAAGAAAGACTTGAGATGATAATTTTTGGTATTTTTATTTTAACGAAATATGTTATATATGAATTTGAACCTTGTAGATTTCATACTGAAATAATTTTTGAGGTTTTTAGTAGGTAAATATAGTTTATTCGCAATTAAATTATTATTTTCATGCATTTTTGATTTTTCTAGTGTGAAAATCAAACATTAAAATAGTTGTAGGTATTTGATTTTGATTCAACTTAAGTCAATGTAATTAACTATAATGTGTGTCGACCCTGAAAATATTCAATTTTCTTTTCATCCTGATATTGTCTACATTATCTTAAAATTATGATTTATAGACATCTTGAGTTCTTTCAATGATATGTACCAGTTTAACCGTCGTTTTATCATTAGATGAACATGTATTATCATCATGCCATTTAGGCCATAATTTTTTTTTGCAATGCAAATCATATTCTTTCTAAATTTTCCAAGAGTATAAATACATATATATTGAAAATATTTTTGAATTAGGCGAAAAGCAATTGTATCAAATCACCCAACTTGACTTCTCGTCGACTTTTTGAATTCTTAGATAAAATGGACATTAAAAAATTAAAAAATTCAGTTTTAATGAGAAAATTCAAACAAATAACAAAATTTTTAGAAACTGAGTTTTAAGAAATACTAAAAATTTCTTTTCAATCTTTGAATATGAAACATCGTCCTTCAACACGAAACGTGTTTTTCTGTGACTATCATAAATATTTCAGAAGAAACTTGATAAATCATACAGTTTCACGCTATTTAGAAGGTGTCCTACTTCTTCTTAATGACAAACGCAAAATAGATAACGAACAAGCAAATGAAGTTAATTTATTGTGTACCCTGCCGATTGTCATATAGAGATGACGTCTGTTTTTTAAAGAAATTCAATGTCATGTGCTTAAATTAATTTTTAACTTGGTGCTACATTATAAAATTTTTTGAATTGTTACCATATAAAATAATAGTAGTACCATCGTAAACATTTTTAATTCGTAATTTTTTATTAAAAAAAAAGTTTTATATTATTTCAAATGGAATCTCGAATTGAAATTTATCACCTAAATTCAAACACTTCTGAATAGCATATTTTATTTCTTGATTCTGAAAATGTTAAGACTTCTTGAATTTTTAACGATTGAAATTTGAAACTATTCAATTTCGAAAGCGTCAAATCAGAACTGTTTAATTTTGCACGCTGCCAATTTGAAATTATTCTACTCAGAACGATTCAATTTCAAATGGTATAATTTTAGCGATATTAAAAATCGTCAAATTAAAATTACTTTATTGGTCAATACATCAAATTTCAGATTTTAGAATTCAACATTTTTTGAGCTATAATTTGAATTGATACACCTTATATATATATAATTTCCGAATCAAAGTTGAATTGGTTTAATTTAAGAAGATAATATATACTTTGCACTTGAACAATATTTCAAGCTTCTTCAATTATAATTTTTTTTTCAAATGACTTGATTTTTTCAAAGATACATTTCTTTCGAAGTTTTCCTGTAAGTTTGATAATTAAACAAAATTATTAATAGAATCATTTTTGAGGAGCGGATGTCGAACATTCTTCCTTTTTTTTTTCTTGAAAAAGGTACATACTTGAATCATGTATTTTCCGAAGTAATTAGGATAATTATCATCTTCTTTTTGATTCGGATGGGGGTTTATCACTATTTTAATAATCGCAAAAATAGTAAAAACTTGAAAATCAACAAAATGGCGACAGTTTTTTTGAAAATAAAAATTTTTGGTATTTTATATTAAATATACGAGCTACACAAAATAGTCGAAGGGTAACATTTTTTTCTGGAGTTCTACAAATAGTTGCCTTCTCATTTTTCGATATTTTCCCAAGCTTTTATTTCTCATAGAGAAAGCTTTGTAACGGTAACAATTTCGAAGAAAAATTCAATTTTCAATTCGACTAATACAATATTTCAAGCTATTATATGGATGTGTGTTTGTGTATGCGTTTGGAGTTATTGACTATTATTGTAGGATTGAGAACCTAATCTGCGGCTTCCTGAAAGTGACCTGTGCGACTATTCTCATTTGAGAAATTTCATGTCTGCCTTATTTGAAACTTTAAAAATTAAAAATTTTTGTTAAAAGGAATAAAGCAACATTTCAGGGGATGCTGAATATTACTGTCGGGTTGAGAAAACAACTTAGAGTTTTCTAAAGGTAACCTGTGTGACCATTTTCAGCTTAAAAATGTTATGACTGTCTTGCCTAAACACAATTTGTAATTGTTTCACTAAGAAAACAAGGGTTATTTTTGGGAATTGTTGAGTATTATTCTGGGATTTGGAACATAATCTGTAGCTTTTGAAAGTGACCAGTGAAACTATTAAAAAAAAAAAAAATTAATAGCTATTTTAGATGAAGACACTTTAAAAATTTTCCGTTAAAAGAACGGGGGGTGGGTTGTAGGGGTGTTTGAATATTATTGTGGGGTTGTGAATGTAATCTGGAGATTTTTGAAAGTGAAGTGTGTGATTATTTTTATTTTAAAAACCTTATGACTGTTTCAGAAAAAGACAATTTATTCTTATGACTTTATTCGTAAAAAAAAATTGTGAGAGTTATAGCACCTAAAAATTAAAAGGAAGAAACGAAAGTGAAAATCTTAATCCAAACAATGCACGATATGAAAAAAAGTTAAGAAAGAAAAACTTGTTTTTCAAAAGCCCTACAAGATTGTCATGACAATTTTTTGAATTTTTTGGAAAAATCGAAAATTCAAATTTGGCGCCAATTAACGCAAGATACGAAAAAAGTTAGGATATCAAAATTCTTGCTCTTCCGAAGACTTATAAACCTTTATCTGAAAATTTTTCAGTAGGAGGCATAGTTTGTTTTTTAGGTATGGAAAAATGATATTGGAAAATTTCAATTTCAATTTTTGGGCCAAGCGGCGCATGATAAAAAAAAGACAGAAGAGTAGAATTTTTGTTTTTAAAAAGTCAAATACAATTTTCGTTGAAAATTTTTTTATATGACCAATCGTAAATCATAAACATAATTTTTTAATCGTCTTTTTAACTATTTATTTGTATATATTAAACGGTGAGCGCAGAAAATCGAGCGCAAGTAATATGATGAGAATGTATTTCTTAAGGCCAATAAAGCCTTAAGTAAATAAATTTCCTTTTTGGTTCAAAATCAGGAATATGAAAAAAATTTGAAAAATTTTGAAATTTGAAATTTGAAAAAAAGTTAAGAAAGAAAACTTTGTTTTTCAAAAGCCCTACAAGATTGTCATGACAACTTTTTGAATTTTTTGGAAAAATCGAAAATTCAAATTTGGCGCCAATTAACGCGAGATACGAAAAAAGTTAGGATATCAAAATTCTTGCTCTTCCGAAGACCTATAAACTTTTTTCTGAAAATTTTTCGGTAGGAGGCATAGTTTGTCTTTTAGGTATGGAAAAATGATATTGGGAAATTTCAATTTCAATTTTTGAGCCAAACGACGCAAGATAAAAAGAAAGTCAGAAGAGTAGAATTTTCGTTTTTAAAAAGTCAAATACAATTTTCGTTAAACATTTTTTCGTAGGACCAATCGTAAATCATAAAGATAATTTTCCAATCGTCTTTTTAACTATTTATTTGTGTATATTATACGGTGAGCGCAGAAAATCGAGCGCAAATAATATGATGAGAATGTATTTCTTAAGGCCGATATAGCCTTAAGTAAATAAATTTTCTTTTGGTTCAAAATCAGGAAAATATTTAGTGATTTGTACATGAAGAACATATAACACCGAGTGCGAAGTGTGACGACTGAATCGAGAATTTCGTAACACGAAACTTCGAAATTTTCAAGAGAGGACCGACTGGTTCGTAAATGCCAAAATCTTGCGCCTGCAATGGAACAGCTCTTCTCGTCCATCTAGCAACACGTATTTACAAAAATTCCCCCGTTTTTCACCTTTACCCATGTTTGAAAACCGGTTGACTAGTTTTTCAAAATTGAATTCCTTAAGTAAAGAAAGAATTATGATTCTTGGATCACAAAATGATGAAATAAAAATCGTTAGAGTCCCAATTTTATTTTATATTTTACTTCCGATTCAGGCGCAACAAGTAAATTTTTTTTTTCTTAGTATAATGAGAAAAATCAACATTGATTTTGACCCTGTGCCTAAATAGCTTGTCTTACATTCATACAAAATTAGAGCTTTCAAGCTGAGCACATAAAAAACAAGAAAAAATTTCCTTCGCAGAAGGAAAGGGATTTGTCCTACAAGTGTACTAATAATTCATAAATATTTCTTCTCCTACATAGTTTTTCAAAGCCTTTGAATAGTAACTGGTCACATATCATTTGAGAACTGAAGTTCAGTTAGAGTATTTCAATTCAATTTACCTCTCATGAACTCTCATGAATGGCAGTTCAAACTTCAAAATTGTTCCCCTTCCTGAAATCTATAAAATTGTACTCTTATGGATCCTTATTTTGTGTTTTCTAACAAATTTTTCCCAAAAATAGAAAAAGTCGATCAGAATCGAATAAAATAGCATTCAGTTTCACGAACTTCAACTTTTTATTATAAAAAACGTTTGTTTCGTGTTCAGTATAAATGTGAAAACTAAATGCATTCCTAGTCGTCACTTATCAATTTTTTCAATTTTTTTTTTTGAAAAATTTGTTAAAACACACAAGATGAACATCTGAAAAGAAAATAATTTCATAGATATCAGGAAGTGAAACAATTTTTAACTGAGAACTGCTATTCATATTTCGCGTCGTTTTCGAGAAAAATGAGACTTTTCATTGTTAAAAGTGATCTTTCGTCAATTTTGGAAATAAAAACCAATTTTTCTTTACTTTGAAGCTCAGGAACCTTGATTATCTTATGGAACATGTTCTTAACATTATTACTTTACTAAAAACAAACATTTCCGAAAATAAAATGTTGAAGTTTGTTAAACCACATACTATTATAGTCGATGTTTATAGGCTTTTTCTATTTTTAGTTGGAAAAAGTGGTTAAAATACACAAAAAAAAACCACGCGTAAGAATGTTAATTTATAGATTTTAGGAAGAGGAACAATTTTGAACTACAAACTACTGTTTATATTTTGCGTCGTTTTTGAAAAAAATGAGATCTTCAATTGTTAAAAATGAAAAAATCGACGTGAAATGAATGACCCAACCGGTGTCAGATGTGCTTGTATTCACACGTGAATACAGTAAAGTGAAGCAGATTAAGTATGTAAATAATTTCAATTTCTCCATTTTGAAACAATAACTTGTAAACGGCCTGTTTTCAAGTTTCACAATATCACATTTGGCTTGGTCCATAAATGTCGTCACGCTAATGTGACTAATTGTAATTTTAAGGCTTTTCATGATTTTTTTTAGCTTTTTCCCCGTGTGAATCCGGTGTTTTAGCATCAACCACGGACTAAGTCAAGTGTCTGATAAGTCAAAGATCTTATAAATTTATTACGATGTTTGAAATATCTTGTAACAATGTTGTAGTAGGCACAAAATTGGGTGTACATGCTAGTTTGGAGTTCGTCGTTTACCACTGTTGTCCTTACGCAGCAGCCGAGAGCGTTGAATGTAACATTTATCGCCTCTGGATGCTCTTTTAGATCTGCTATCTGTTACTCCATAGAGTTTTAGACACCTACTCTCTCATGGTCTGGGAAGTTTAATAAAATGCGACAAGTTTTTAATAAAACCGCTTCTTGGGCTGCTGCCAGTACCCTACTGACTGCTAGATGTTCCAGATGTTCAGTGCATCATGCTTGCACATTTCCTGTCGCCAACATCACAGTAGGATGAATAGATGCATGTTCCACATTTCTCCATACTGTCTTTACTTCAGCCTTAGCTCGATATACTAATGGATCTTGGTTGCATGGGTTGCCTGCAAGTTCCGGTTAAGTGGACAAGCAATGTCGATGACGTATAATTCTTCACCTTTTTTCCTCACGCATCATTACGTCTGTGCGTGTCCTCTCTTTGAGCCATTACGCGACAAGCATCAATAATGTAATAGATTTAATGCTTCCACGATGATTCAATGTAGTAAAAGGAGATGTTTCGGGTTTCAATCGTGTGCAAAACTATGAATCTTGCCGACGTTTCGTGAACATTGCAGTTCACTTCTTCAGGG
>JAUMHM010000079.1:24021328-24044349 GCA_032362435.1 Melikaiella ostensackeni
GAAGAGTTGTACAATAATTTTCAAATATATGGTTTTTGTATAATCAGTCTCATTACTTAATTGTCACACCTCGTACTATCGAAGATGTTTTTGAAAGAAAGTGTAAAAATTGTTGCGTCGTAACATGCCGTCCTCCTTTGAATGCCTTCCGTTCAAAAAATAAAAATAAATCTGTGAATGAATTTACATGAGACGTGTTTGAAATAATAATAACTCATAGCTTTTTAAATTAGAGATTATGAATAACATACAATAACCTAAAATTAAATGAAATTGAAAGATAAGATACATGATCATCCTTAAGAAAAAATGGTTAATATTAAAAATATGGTGATACAATATAACCAGACTAGGCATTACTCGTGATGTGAGATTACATACGAATTGCATAAAATTATGTTGTATCTGAAAAAAATGTGATACAATAACCCTTTAGTTTATTGGTAGAGCATATAATAGTTTTAACGCTCTTTTGTAGCTGCCCGAATGGGTTTTAATCGTGACTGCTCAGATTACCCGGTCTCGGACAGGATGGTCTCCTGTGATGCTGCCCAATTTCCACTTCATGGGTGGCAGGTTGTCCTCCTTGACAAACACCAAAGTCCCGACCTTAATGTGATCTGATAAGTGGATACTTTCCGCTTACTGCGTGAAATAAGCTTATTCAAATATTCTCGCTGCCATCCGTCCCAAAAATGATGGCGCATTTGCTGAGAAAGTTCCCAGCGGTTTAAGCGATTGGCTTGGAAGTTGCGCAAATCTTTTTGTGGGAAGCTAGTCAGAGAGGTTCCAATAAGGAAGTGGCCTGACGTTAACGTCAGAAGATTGTTGGGATCGGAGGGGTAGGGTGTTGAAAGGCGCTAATTCGATATTGCCTCGATCTCAACTACATACGTGTGTAATTGTTTGAAGGTTAAAAGCGAAGTTCGGGGAGGAATAAAGTGCCAGCTAATACCTTCCTTATTAAGAAAGGTTTGAATAATTTTGCTTTTTTCAAGCGATCTGATTTGCTCAGAGAGCTCATGTAATTCCCTGCTAGCACTCACGAAGTTTATTGCGTTGCCAGAGGATACAGATTCAGATTTTCCTTGACGAGAAAAGAATCTTTTCAAACAGGCCAGAAAGGCTTCCGAGGACAGATCGCTTTCGAGTTCCAAGTGAACTGCTTTGGTAGCAAGACACAAGAAAACACAGACATGTGTTTTTACCTTTTCTCTATTACGATGGCGAGGCTCCTTAATGAAAAGGGTGTTACGCCCATCGATAGGCAAGAAGCTTTCGCGAACGCCATGGAGTGTTGCGTTGATTCCTGCATGCATGTAATCCGTGTGTTTACCGCGTATAATGATTTTTGAAATGTGGTGATTCTTTGGAAGTATGATCGGATGTTTCTGTGATGCTAGTATACTTGCATGAGTCAATCTCCCACTTACTTTATTTAATGATCCCGTGATCGATAAACGGATTAAGTTTATGAATGTTTTAAGAATGAAATTGTCGCGCACCTTTCTAGAACTTCTCGTCCTTGAAAAAACGTTTGAGGGCAAGTCACAAAGTAGTCATTCAGCCTCTGAGGCCAATTAACCCAGAGCTTATTCTCCATAAAATCCTGAGAGTTTTGACCACGCGACATTAAATCCGCAGGGTTGTCTCGTGTCGGAACGTGATACCAATCATGAGCTTGTGTTGACGCTTGAATTTGAGGGATTCTCTTAGTGACAAATGTTTTCAAAGTATCAGATGGATAATTATTCTAATTTGAAACAAATTGGAGTGTTAAAACAAAGTGGAATTCAACCAAACGTATGTCTTCTTTTTTTGAAACGGAAGAGATTGAGAGGTGACACTATACAACTTAACATGGAGGTTTGCTGCGCAGAGCTCTAACCGGGGCATTATAGTAACC
This sequence comes from Melikaiella ostensackeni, assembly GCA_032362435.1. NCBI lineage: Eukaryota > Metazoa > Arthropoda > Insecta > Hymenoptera > Cynipidae > Melikaiella > Melikaiella ostensackeni. The sequence continues at coordinate 24,023,235 of JAUMHM010000079.1, forward strand.
TTTAAAAGAGGCAACTCTTGATTTCGACTGATCGGGCTGATTTGATGCTTGACTTGTGGATTAGTAGATCGCACATACAGGAAGGCTCCATAGGCCTTTTTGCTCGCGTCGCAGAATCCATGAAGCTAAATCTGGACTGCGTTCGAATGAGCACACCTCGATCAAATTTAATGTTGTCAAGAAGCTGTAACTGATTTTTATAATCGATTCGATCCCTTGAATCTCTTGGGAGACAATAGTGTCCCAAGAAAGTTGTTGCTTCCAAAGCTGTTGTATAATAATTTTGGGAGCACTGGAAGTTCCGACTACTGCGTGATGTGGAACGTAAGAACCTCGATCCCCAGATTCATCACTTGGAATCAGAGTTGCATGTATTTCTTGAATATAACCCTGCATACACTCAGTGTGTTGTTCCTTAAAAATAGGATCCCTTGCAAATTTACATTCAATCGCATGAGAACACTGAGAGGCAGTGTTTTTCTAAATCTCCCAGAGATACGTTTTTGTCATTCAATGGAACTTTGACCACATATCGACCTGACATTTCACGTTGAACATTAGCTTTATAATGTTCTTTGCAAGCTATCACATCATTTGACTTAACTTTCGATGTGGGCTCGTTTTCGAGATCCCAAGGAATGGGCAGATCTTGAAATTTAATTAAGTTGCATGTAGCTTGAAAAAAAGATTTTGAAATTAAACAATCTGAAAAGATCCGAAAGATCGATCTCAGTATCAGTATAACGCTATTTAATTTTTGCCGAGGTAGTGTGCTTCACATTCCAGTAGGGATTTTGCACGCCCTTGAGTACGATATCTACTTGTATTCTGGTGAGTCCTAGTGACTTGGCCAATTTTTCCGTGATTGAATTGTGCTGGAAACAGAAGTCCAAAAGTGTCCAACAAGATTGATATTCGCCTTTGGAACTTTAAAAGTCTACAACAGTGGTTCCTTAAACAATTTTTGTGTTCGTTTGAGTCTGAAAACTCACTAAACTCGTGGCAGACCTCGAGAAAGAGGCATTAGGTTCCGCTGGTAGTACCTTTATGAAATGGAGAAGAACGTGATTTGGCCTTTTACATTTTTCACATTGAATTGCACGACAATCGACGGTGCGATGAAAGCTCTTGATGAAATTGTAGCATAATGAAGTCTTTCCGACTTCCATATATCTTTCTTTAGGAGACATACTTCCAAATAGGAAACATGAAAGAAACGGGTGGTTTTCTGAGCAAATAGAACATGCAATTTGGCTAGTTTTTGGCTCGGAGCTAATGTTGTTTTGTTGCAAGAATTGTTTTTAGACGATGGATTTTAGATTGGATTTTTAGAAATTTGAGTTTGATTCAAACGAGTCGTGAAAATTAAGCCAAGTATCGTAGATGCGGTGAAAAGTAGGCGTTTGGATTTTTGGCAGTTCAAAACGCGAGAATGGTTGAAATGAATTTTCGCGTGAGCGGTGATTACTATGTGTTTTCAATGTTTCAGTCGGTGGGTTGAATTATGTGAAAGCCGTTGAAAGTGATTTCTAATTTTTGTTTCTCAGCTACATGCTGATCGCGTGAAAATGATTTTCGAAGAAGGATCTTTCTTACTCATTATTTTTCACCTGCTCTACCCTCTAAATCGAATATGTTCAACTTTGTATCCGCCTTTACTTAATTTAAAACATATTGAAAGGAAGTTACTTGGCGCTTTACTGACCCACGAAGCTTTCTTAACTTTGAAATTTCCTCTTTAATGGAGTTGAATCAAGTTTTAATATGAGATGAAGGCATATTACATTTGAAAACAACGAGAGGACAAATAAAACATAACCGGTAAAAGGATTGAGATAGGAATTGGAATTCTCTGACTTACCTTGTTTTTTGAAAGAATTTGCGATGCTTCTTGATGAGTTCTGCTAGTCTTGCACGTCTAGTCGATTGGAACGATGATTGCGGGCTCTCTGGAAGTCCTTCAGGTAATTTTTCACCATCCGGGGGTGATACGCCGGCACCTGAGAAGTATACTGAAATGCATACATCATATCCTTCCATCTGGTCGTGCTGAAGGCATTCTTTACGTCTAGCGTAACCAGAAGCACAACTGGCCATGAGTGGTGGTTCCCTCGACTCACAGACATATCGGCTTCCACCACGCATTGGACAGCCTCCACTGTGCTACGCCCTTTTCTGAACCCGAATTCCGACCACCATTACGCCGGGTATCGACTGTCGTGTTGCCCCTTTCGAGGCATGGCAGTGTCGCAGGCTCGTCGAATGCAAGCCAAAGCGCTTTCTGACACTCGTCCGGAGTCATTTGTCGCCACTGTTTTGTAGCGAGATGTCTGAAGTTTTGTAGCGAGATGTCTGAAGTAGTCTCCCACTGTCCGGGTCGCGTGAATGTCGATGCGCCGGTATTGAGGACTATCTGTCCTATTCTGGCCGCCATCTCCATTATCCGCTTTCCTTTAGAATCCGGATTTGTCATGCCCACTCCACCGCTTTCGCGTTGAAGTCTCCGGTTATAATGATGCCACCTTTCATATCTCCTATTTGCTTCTTCAAGCTCTTGCAGCTTAGTTTGGAAATCCTTAATTGGCTCGCTCGGGGTGAAGTAGCAGCTCACAATAGTCGTGCTCCCACTCCTAACCCACACGTATCCCTCGCCGGCTCCATGAGCAGCCACTGGTACTTGCGCCGTGTTTGCCACCCATATCGCTGCGGTGCAAAGAACGTCTCTGAACCAGGTCAGACTGTCTCTGTCACGGTATTGCTCGCCTAGTATCAAGATGTGGACTTGTTTTTCAAACTTAATTTGAGTTAGTAGGTCGTCCGATGTTCTGCTTCTGTTTAAATTTGCCTGTGGGATATTTATCATCCTCGGCGGCTTCCTTTTGCTCGTGCTAGAGCATCCCTGAATACTCGGAACTTTCCTATCCCGGGGATATGATCCCTTTTCTCTGGTGGCAGGCCTTTCTCGCCACATAGCACGCACTGCGCGCCAGCGTTGCAGCTTGCGCTCTTGTGTCCTAGCTCACCGCACTTAAAACGGACATCTTTCCTGTCCAGGCATTGGCAGGTTCTGGATTGATGTCCATATCCTAAGCACTCAAAACAGCGCGGAACCCTCACCCATTTTTTGATGTGGCAGTTTACCCACCCTACCTTTATTCGCCCTGTTTCCAGCAGCTCGTTGGCCGCCTGCTCGCTCATTTCCACAATGGCCAGAATTTGCCCTCTGGTGTTGGGTTTACTGACGGAGACCTTCAGTTGTTCCACAAGCTCCTCCAGATCCCGTTTCAGGGTGGCTTCAACCTCCTCAGCAGTGGCGTAGCCGTCGAGGTCTCTGATCTCCAAAGTGGATTTCAGGAACCTGCTTTTTACGAAGCCGTTTTCACACCAGGGCGCCGTTGAAATCCTCTCGGTTTGGTGAGGCTGCACCCAGTTCCAGCAGGATGCTGCCGTCTCTTGTCTGGCGGATGTTCGTTATGACTGTGTCGGTATCCTCAGGTTTCACCTTCCCTCGAATTTCACCCAACACCTGAGCATAACTTTTTCCTCCTGTGGGCCGGATGAGGATTGCTTCACTTTTTGGTTTCGCAGTCTTCTTTCTCTTCAGCTTTTCTTCTTACACTTTCTCAATCTGGCGTTGTCGGTATCCTTGCGTCATCCTTTCTCCGCTTATCTATTGTAGTTGAGGCCTGGCTTTGCACTGGGCTTGTCGCGACTCGTTTTGTCTTTTCGGGGGTGGCTTCGGTGTTACCACACTCTTCCTCCCAGGTCGCGCCTGCGACTATAGCAGACCGTTTAGGTGGGCTTGCGCCTTCTTTAGCGCCTTGACTTCAGCAATGAGCTTTCTCACCTCTTCATCTACTGCGTCAAGTCCAGTCTTGATGACTGTACTGACGTTCGATTGCCTTTTTGCTGCTTCTTGCATAGAACCCATCTTTTGTTGTATCACTCCAATTATCCATGTGGTGGAGTTTTTGGATTTTTGATATCCTTCTTTATCACTGTCATAGTCTGACTGGTCCTCTTTTCGCTCTCCTCTGTTATACGCTCCATATGTGTATGCTCCATTCTTATGTTTTCGTGTGTTTGCCCCTCCCCTTCCGAAATCCTTGGGACTGGCGCTGATTAACGTGGCTTTCACCCGATCGGAATCAGTGTAGAGATTTATACTCTCTTGGGGTAAATGGGTTTTCTCACATTTTTCCATATTTTCTTTAAATTCAGGGTGATGATGATGATAATGATGATGATGACGATGATAATGATGATGATTTTTTTTACGGGAATGGTGAAAAATCTCAAGCAAGACACGCGAGAAGAGTCCGCACTGCTCGGTAGTGCGGGGCTTTCGATGTTAATGAAGATGATGATGTTGTGTCCATCTTTTACCCTCTACAGAAACACCATTCTTTCTTCTTGGCAGAATTTTCCCCCGGAAACACTTTCGCAATACTTCAGGGGGTGCCGTTTTTTGACTTATTAAGGCTCCTGCTGGTTTTCTTCTTCGTCGGCTCATGTCCCTACCAATTTGTTACGCATCGTCCTCAGCAGCACGACAATGTCATGGAACGGGCTCATCGGCCTTCGAACATCCTGGTAAAGCAGGGTATACTTGCACGTCCTCAGTCTCTAAGTTGACCTTCTTTCTTCTCACGTAGAATGGTTTCGACATAGGTAGACACCCTGGCCCACCATTCCTCGCTTTGAAGCTTCACCCCGACAATATTGTCAGGCATTATGTCTCCAATCTTGCTTTTTAGCCTGTGCTTGAGTTCGGCCCAGCGTTCGCACTTGAAGAAAGTGTGGTTTGCGTCCTCAATTTCCGCTTCGCAGTATCCACATTTTGCGCTCTTTACTTTCCCCCTCGTGTACAGGTACGATCGGAAGTACCCGTGTCCTGAGAGGAATTGCGTCATGTGGTAGTTTGTTTCTTCATGCTAAATGTTTAATAGCTGGCTTAGTTGTTACCACTGCCGATCCAACCTGAATCGATATGTGCATGGGCATGTACTTCCTCGTAACTATCACTAGCTTTGTTTTCTCCGTGGCCAGATCTAGTCCGTGGTTATCCATCCACCTGCTCACGCGCCGCATCACCTGGTTCAGCTTCCATTGCAACTCCTCCGTAGATCTTGCCACAATTACCGTGAGTATTTCATCTGCAAACTCAGTCAAATATGTGTCTTCTGGTATTGATATCCTCAGAATGTCATCGTAAGACACATTCCAGAGATCAGGGACAAGGATTGAGCCCTGAGCCGCTTCGGCTGTGATTTGTTTCTGTCTTGGACCCTGTATTGTGTCGTATATCAAGACTCTATCAGCGAGATAGCTTCTCAACATACGCATGAGGTACTCTGGAGTATTAACGCCCTCCAGTGCCTTAATTATCTTTGCCCATCCGGCCGAGCTAAAGGCGTTTCGCACATCCAGCGTTGCCAGCAAAACGACTTTCCTGATGCAATGGCTTTCCTCCTGTACTCGGAATATGGTATCCACTACCTTTTGGACCGCGTGTATCGTGGGCGATCCTTTCCTGTATCCATATTGTTTCTTGGAGAAATTTTCTGCTGCTTGAACGGCCCCCAGCAGGCGAGGCTTCAACACCTCCTCCAAGAGTTTTCCGGTGGTATTCAGCATGCGCAGTGGTCTGTATGCTAAAGGGAAATTTGGATCTCCTTTCCCTTTGCTAATCAGGACTAGCCTTTGGATCTTCCACTGTTTGTGGAATACTCCAACTCTCAGACAGCAGTTCATCATGTTGAGCAGCATCTGTGGGCAGACGCGTGCTACAACTTTCAAGATTCTGCTGAGATTCCGTCAGTTCCCGGTGCTTCTCTGTTCTGCAGGGAAGTCACAGCTGTTATCAGTTCCTCTTCGCTGAAGAGTGGAATCTCCATTCTAGGGGTTCTGTAACTGTCCTTATGTCTTGTCGGATGTGTCGGAAAGAGCACGTCGACGATGTTCCTCATGGCTTTCAATTCCAATGATTCACTCGCAGAAAGTGCCCCGAGCTTCCGGGTCACAATTTTGAAAACCAAGCCCCAAGGTTCATTGTTCACTTCCCTGCGCAAGTTTCCCCAGCGTTTGCTTTTCTTAATAGCTTTGCTAAGTTCTTTCTTGGCTAACTCGTACTCCTTCGCGCCTCTTCCCTTCTTTTTAGTCGCTGTTCGCCTGCGTTCGATGCACTTTCTTCGAAGAACCGCAATTTCTTCGTTCCCCCAGTAGGCCGATGTTCTATCTTTGTGCCCCTTCTTCCGAGACATCGAGATTTCACAGACTTGCTTCATTATCTGCATGGTAGCTTCCACTAATTTTTCGGCGCTCATGTCAGTTTTCTCCATGAGGCCGTTTTGTCTCTGACTATCGTCAGGGATAGTTTTTCCTCGTCTATTTTGGTAACATTCCACCTTTTGGGGTTGCGATGCTGTACCGTGATTCCCAGCTTTCCTTTGATGTTAAAAAGTATATACTGGTGATCAGTTTCCGTAAAATCCTCCAGCAACTCCCAGTTCTCCACGAGGGGGGCAACTTCCTCTGAATGTAGGGTGATGTCCGGTATCGTACCTACGTTTCCTGCTCGTCTGAAGGTTGGCGTTTTACCGGTATTCATGACCAGCAAGCCCCGTCTTGCAGCCATCTCCAGTATTCGCTTTCCACGCGAGTCTGATTTCGGCATACCCCATTCTATCGCATTAGCGTTAAGGTCTCCTGCTGCTATCAAACCTCCCTCTGTGTCTTGGATAAGGTCTTCCAGCAGATCCAGTTTTCCTTGGAATTCCCGAATACTCTCATTAGGCGTGAGTAGCAGCTCACGTAAGTAACAACTTTGCTGTTGATCCAGACGTATCCTTCTCCAAAACCATGGCTTTCAATCGGAACTGTCCCTTCGTTTCGCACCCAGGTGTATGCTGGTCCAAGGTTGTTCGCAAACCATGTTGTAGTGTCCCTATTCGTGTACTGCTCGCTGATACTCAGCAAATCGTCCTTTAAATCCGGAACTAAATGTTCCAGAAGATCATTTGCTAATTGGCTTCTATGCATCTTAGACTGGATGACTCTCATTATACCTGGCTGTGTTCGACTTTGTCGAGTGCCTGTCTAAAGACTGTGTACCCTCCCGACCCTGGTATGTGGTTAAGGTTCTCTGGTTTCAACTGTATACTATTTCAGAGTACACAGAGCATTTCGGACGTGAAGGCCTTAGCCTTATGACGACCCATACCACATTGGTAACAAAGGCCACTGCGGTCCGGCCCTTTACAGTCTCTGGATTGATGTCCGTACCCTAGATATCTGTAGCATTGGTCAATGCGTGCTCTACTTCTCACTCTGCTATTTATACGCCCCACTCTGATGCGGACGGTTTCCAGCAGTTGGCTGTCAGCTTGCTCGGTGTTATATTACTTCTCAAGTAGAGGAAAACATGCGTCCTCTGTAAACCAAACAGTTTGAAAGAAGCCGTGGCTCGAATCAGTTCGCGCAGTTTCACGAAAAATACACTTCAAAATTCTGTCAGTTGATTCTAACGCGTTTATTCTTCAATATTTTAAATGTTCTTTAATTTTATGTACGCTTAGTGAGAACCTTTATTGAAGATTTTGGTCTTAAAATGCTACACGTGAAGCTTAGTCATTTCTGACAAGCCTCGTGCAGTACCAATATTTTAGAATAATTGAAATGACAACAAAATTACGATGAGCATTTTATTTTTACTATTAGGTTTTTGATAAAAGATCAATTTCGGAAAAGGTTAAGCTTTTAAAAGAAAGCGGAATACTAAATTTATGTTCAATATTTTAAGTTTTCTTCATCTAAAAAAGATTCTGTTCGTGAAAAAGGTGTGTATAGTATACTCTTAATAATGAACAATACAAATAACAAGGTAGCCTCGGATAGGATTGACACTTCTGTTGACCAAAGGCATGCTCTCGGAAAAGTTTCGGGCGATGAATGGAGACTGGATGTTTGGAACACTAGAGGTGTGAATAATCTTACGGAAAGGGAATTGCAGGATACAATGCGCGTGAGAAAGCTAGATATTTTTTGTCTACCGGAAACAAAAAAGAATGGATATGGGATAAGAAAGATAGAAAATGGACTTGAAATTTTGTCAGGAGTAGATAATGAATTACATGGTAGCCAGAGAGTCGGTCTAATTATGAATGAGAGAGGAGAACAGCATGTCAAAAAGTATGAATGTGTATCTCCTACATTATTATTATGGGTTAGAATGAAAGTGAGAATCAGAAGGCTTTTTATTACAGCATGCTACGCTCCAGTTGATGGTAACAGCAGTGATGTAAAAGATACCTTCTGGGACTCACTAAATGATATTACAGGTACTTGTGATCCTGGGGAAAAATCATTATACTTGGAGATACGAATGGCTGGATTGGTGTGTAACGCGGAGGTACCGACAGGGTACTTGGTCATTTAGGAGACCCAAAAACGAACGGTAACTGAGAGGAATTGGTTAGCTAATGCTTAGAAAAAGGCCCGTTTATTAAAAAAACTTAGTTTAGAAATAAAATGATCAACATGTATACCTGGTGCAAAGGCGAAAGCCACAGTATGATGATTGACTTTATGGTAGCGGATGAGAGACTGAGAGGGCTAGTAAGAGATACAAGGGTAATGAGAGGCTCTGAATGTGGAACGGATCACTACCTCATAGTTTTGAAATGAACCTAGGTCAAGGATGGAGGAGAAGAAGAATCAATAAGAAGTTGGAGCAGACACTTGTGACTTCCCTGGCGGTCACCTAGTGACACTGTATCTTCCACTCAAAGCAGTCACATGTTACAAGCGTGGCGAGTAGTATTTGGTAGTTATTCTGATAACAACGTTCCCTCTATGGTAAAAACAGGCTGTGATGCCGGTAATGCAACCTCTGGCGACTGCCATCATAACTACGGCCCAGCTTCGAACAATGTTACTGGAATGTGACTATTCTGAGATAGCGAATATTACCCTCTACACTTGTAACTGTGACTCTACCCATTATTAGCTACTGGAAATTTAACATACTAGTAAATATCTCACTCGTAACATGTGATCACTGAGGAAACATGCAGAACAGTAACAAGTTAGTTGGGTAGTTTTATGTAAAATTTGACATCGCCAGTTTTCATAAAGTCTCCACATTTTGAGATTATGGGATTATATGGTGCTTTGGCATACTTTTTCAGGGCCCAAAAAGAAAGGTCGCGTTCGTTTATCAGCCTTATTTGACCAACGGTTGTGGTTTCACACTTTCAACCGTCAAAAATTCTAATAAAAAATCGAAAATTCAAATTCTGAGCCAAACGACACGAGATACGAAAAAAATTTTGAATAGCAAAATTGTCCAGCTTAAAAAGATCTACAGATTTTCTCCAGGCTGTTTTTTGATGAGATGCATATTTCTTTTAATCGTGATAACGTTTTTAAAAAATAAAAAATTCCATTTACCGGACAAGCTATGCGACATAAGAGAAAAAGTAAAAAAAAATTTTGCTTCTAAAAAGACCTACAAAATCGTCTTTAAACATTGTCTGATAGAACTCAAGGTTTTTCGTTTAAACGTCGAAAATGCTATTGAATAATCGAAAACTCAAATTATCAGCCAAACAACGCGAGATTCAAAAAAAAGTTTGGAAAGAAAAATTTTTCCTTTCAAAAGGGCCTATAAAATCTCCTTTAAGGACTTTTAGGACTTAGCGTTATCCTACCCTATCCCGTTTAAAGAAGGAAAGATATTCTTTATGCAGAAAAATTCAAAATATTAAAAATTGTTTGCTTGAAAAATTTTGTTTTCGACCTAAGTTTTTTCATATCCCCGCATAGCACACTTCCGAAAAAAATCGTATTTTCTTTGGACTTGGTCCAGGTGGTCGGTTGAAAAAACCAGGCCTGCCTTTGTTTGATACCTATGCTTAGTTCTATATCAAAACATAAATTCATATTCACCGGAATTTTTCTTTTCAATTAATTGCGACGCAATTTTTACGCAGACTTTAGTATACTCAACGAAAATAGCATTATTGATTATAATCAAGTGAGAAACTGATGATCTTATATCAGTCCACTTATGATGTCATCAAATCAGTTCAAGAAGTGGTAAATGATTTTCTTATATTTTTCTAATTTTTTGAAATGATTTGTGAGAAGTAATAAATAATTGAACTGTTTCTCTTCCCATGATAGCATATGACAGCACAGCTTGAGCTATCAAGAATTTCAAAAAAATTCGAAATATGCAAGAATAGGCACTCAGCGCTGCACAACGACTTAGTTTGGAAATAAGATCTGCGCCCTGAGACAATTAGTTCTTCTCATAAGAGAAAAGAATCGTCAAAAATATAAGTTAGATGTATATAATAAAGTACCATATTCCTTAATGTGCCACATCACTCCATATGTCATATTCCTCCATGTTCCATATTGCCCCACGTGCTAATACCGCATTACGGTGAAACTTTATAATTGAAGAGTTAATTGTACGACCGTGGTGCACCAAAATAAAATTTAATGAATTAAAAATCATTAAAAATAAAAATTATCAGCATTTATTCAATTTGCACCACTTACAAGGAGAGTATCAGAAGTTGATATTTTTGTTTTTATACCCACTGCGCCTAACGAGAGTTCTGTACCCCACATTCAATTAGCTGAAATCTTTTTCTCAGATACTATAAACGGCCAATTTCCAGAAAAATGAGTTTGAAAATTTCGAGCGGAGGTCTGCTGCGTCGGCCGGGCCGGCAGTCCAGTGGTAACGTTCTCCGCTTGTATCTATCAAACTGCGGGTTTATTGCATTTTTGAAATGAATTTTATCAAATTTATGGAAAAATAACAAATTCAGTACATTTTCAAACGAAAAATTCGTTTTTTTTCAAGTTTTGTCATCTTTTTTTTGAAAATTCTATTTTTTGTGAAAACGGTCAATTTTTTGAAACGTTTTTTAACAATTGAAGTATTTTAAATCACAGTATTAATCTTACCTTTTTGAACGAAAAATGTTCATTTAAGGTGTGAAATGAAGTTTTTATCAATGTAAATTACCAAAAAATAAAGCACATGAATAACTTCATTTGTGAAAGCTGTTCAATTCATTTTATAATTCCCTTGAAAATTTAAAAATACAAATACAATTAGTTCCACAAGCCCGAGTGATAGTTATCGAAGTAACATGGAAAACAATCAAATTTACAACATGTCTTACATTCGATAAACGAAGAGTTTTGACAAGAGCAAGGTCTTTTCAGGTCATCTTTCGGAAAACAAATTTGATTAACATTTCAGGAAATCTCACGGTCATCTGATAGTTTAGCAGCAAACTACGCATACCGCATCGTTTCGGAAAAGATTGGGGAGGACAATTGATGGTGAACAGTGGATTAGATTTTGATACAATCCTATTGAGAATTGATCTCACACTCACTCCTGTTAATTACTGTAATTGTTAAAAAAAATTTAAGAATTATATATTCAAAAAGGATACAATTTCCAACAAAGAAAAACTTGAAAAAAAAGAAACAAATTTTTCATCGAAATTTTTTTTTAATTTGTTTTTTTTTTCATAATTTTGATAAAATTCATTTAAGAAATCTGCCCGCTTCGCGGGCACATTATCATCGCGCACTTCGCGTACAGCTCGCCTCGCTGGCAAGTTTGAGCGCGCCTATGGCGCGCGATTCAGTCGTTGCGCTTCGCGCTCCAAAACATGTGGATCTCGCGCTTTGCGCTCAGTGTTATATGTTCTTCATGTACAAATTACTAAATTTGTTTTTGATTCCAAATGAAAAAGGAAATTTATTTACTTAAGGCTCTGTCAACCCTAGGGAAAACATTCTCTTCATAATATTCGCGCTCGATTTTCTGCGTTCATCCTAAAATATATTGTTGATTTACGATTGGTCCTATGAAGAAATATTTAACGGCAATTCTATTTGACTTTTCAAAAGCACAAATTCTACTCTTTTGACTTTTTTTCTTATCTCGAGTCGTTTAGCTCAAAAATTAAAATAAAAATATTTCAATATCATCTTCCATACTTATAAAACAAACTTCGCTCCCTACAAAAAAATGTTGAGAGTAAAGCTTATAGGTCTTCGTAGAAAAAACAATTTTTATATTTTAACTTTTTTTACATCTCGCCTAATTTGGCTCAAAATTTGAATTTTTTATTTTTCAAGAGAATTTAAAAAGGTTATGACAGTCTTGTGGGGCTTTTAAAAATCAACGTTTTTCTTCTCATGACTTTTTTTATACCGTGCATTGTTTGGCTTTAAATTTTCATTTTCGTTTCTTTTTTTGAATTTTGTGAATTCTATAACTCTCATAATATCTTTCTATCGAAAAAAGTCATAAGGATAAACTGTTCGACTTTCTGAATACTACGAATCGCCGTCCATATAATTTTTAAATCTTAAAAAATGGTTTAAAAAATTTCGAAAATCTTTAACTTTTGGAATTTCTATCCAAAATGGCTGGCTAACGAACTTGACCTTTAGTTTTCGACACTTAAAGAGTGTACCAAAGGCCAATCCAATAGATTAATTCTTTCAAAAGTTATTGTACTCACAGACAGATAGGCAGACATACATACAGACAGACAGATACATTCGTAAAAACCTGTTTTTCTGGTTCAGAGGGTCTCAAAACGTGGACATTTGACAAAAACGGGGGTGGGGGTGCAAATTTTACACAAATATAATACCTTCTCTGCTGAGAATGTAAGAATGCAATAACTGACAATAAAAGGAATTGAAGCCGCAGCCTGACAGTCACAGGCGGAGAACGTTACCACTGGGCTGCCGACCCAGTCGACGCGGTAGACCTCCGCTCGAAATTTTGAAACTCATTTTTTTCGAAATTTCCTGTTTATCTGGAAAAAAGTTTTCGGATAATTAAGTGTTGGGTGCTGACCTGTTGTTAGGCATAGTGAGTATAAAAACAAAAATTTGAACGTCTGACACTCTCCTTGTCAAAACAGTTTTTTATGTCTTACTATCAGCTCTTATTTTTAACATGAAGCTACACGGAGAAAAATGTATAGTCAGCTTGACTATCCGGAGTGTGAAACCTGACTGTACTGAAGTCTTAACGTAGGACAGCCATCTATAATAGATGATAGATATCCGCAGAATGTTAAAATTGGGTGCTTATCTTAACGATCCCATAATGTAAGTTTTACATTCATGAAGTATAAGTCTGAGTATTAGGGTGGTCCTTATTATAGAGTACTTTTTATTAAATTCGTTTGCTTCCACTAGCTGAATTTGTTCGCATACCCAAAAAAAGAAAGTACACTAAATCTTAGCCAAATCGGTTAATACTTACCCACCAAACATGGGCCTTCGAATTTCCCATGGGATCGGAAAATCACGAAATGGCGGCCATCTGAATTCGCCCAAAAATTCTATTTCATAAAGTTATTAACAAAGGGTCATAAAAAATTGTGGAAAAATTAAATAATTAATTATCATGCGAATGTTAGATCTCAAAATACAAAATTTAAAGAAAATACAAAATGGCGGCTAATTCAAAATCTAAAAAATACCTTTTTCCCTTAGTTTTCAACGTAATACTTTTGGACTTTGAGAAAACGAACTGTTTGGCTTCAGAAAAAACTTGATAAATATTAAAAATTTAAATTTAAAAAAAATACAAAATGGCGGCCAATTCAAAATTGAGAAATAGCTCATTTTTACAGTTTCCAACGGAATACTTTGAAACTTCGTTAGAACACACTGCTTGGCTTTAGAAATTACTTGATAAATTGAACAATCCAAAATATTGAAAAAAAACAAAATGGTGTTCAATTCAAAATTTGAAAAAAGCTCATTACTAAAGTTTCCAACAAAATAGTTTTAAACTTTATCAGAAGAAGAAATAAAGATACAGAAACTATGACATAATTCGAGAAAACAAAAACTTTGAGAAACTGAAATATTGCGAAAAATTAGATTTTGAGGAGACTGATTTTAATGCTATATTGTTTGAGTATTAAATTGAATTATATGGATATTTGAAAGTTCAACTAAATGAAACAGAGGTCAGTGTTTTTCGTCAGTGCCTTTTATTTACAAAGCCACTAAGTCCTTCTTGACTTCGCTGTTCTAATGTTTCGCTGGAGTCTTTTGTTTTAAACGGTCGGAAGAAAATATGTACATGAATAAATGGAAGCATTGAATTTGGCTTGAGTTTTCGTTCAAGTTATGTTCGAGGGTGTATTATACGTAAAAGGGCTAAAGAAATTTCAAAATTTAATCGAAAAGTCGGGAAAAGTTGTTTCTTCTGAATGTTCCACCTCAGAGTGATATCTTGAGGAGCAAACTGCCTTTCTAAAAACAAGTGCTAAGTTTCATAAGTTACCAGATCTCTGCCTTGAAAAAAAGTAAACGTGAGGGTGCTGATGCCATGCTCAAAAAGCTCCGAACCTTTTGAGATAAATTTCCACCCAGTCGCGAAGATAACATCGTGAGGAAAATTCTGTCTTTATGTGAAGAGTGGAAGACTTTGCGATTCTCTAGCATCAGCCACAAAAACTCAATGCTTAAAATGTCGAGTGAATAAGTATTCAGGGATGGTGCTAACAATTTACCTGATATAGCTCATCAATTTGCTCATCGTTATGCTCTAAATACGATTGTTCTTGAAGAAGATAAGGAATTTTCATTGGCTCAACGTGAAACCGGTAAGCGAGGTGCCATGCTTGGTATGGATAGAAGATTGTTACACAGAGAACAACGTGCCAGAAAAAGAGCGGCTGATGATGAATTTCGGCTAAATAAGAAAATAGAGCGTACTGCTTCATTGGACGAACAAATACTGAAAAAAGAACGTAGCGTTCGTGAAGATCACGTAGATCCAGCTATATCAGAAATAACCATATCCAGTTCAGAACCGCCACGAAGGAAGCGAGCACAAAAGTCATTGAAGAACACCGAAGTTTCCACAACACTGACAGAGCTTAACTGAGCGACAGAGTGGCTACACTAGTAATTGCCACCATTGTTCGCTCATTGGGTCATGATGTAGAAAATTATAATATCAGCCGATTTTTAATCAAGAGGGATTGTGAGCGCATACGAGAAGAACAAGCGCGAAGACAGAGAGCAATGCGAATCTTGTGAAAAGTAAACAGTTCACTGGGACGGAAAAATCATTTCAGACATTTCTGGCAGAGAAATAAAGGATGGGCTTCCTGTTTTTGTGTCCGGACCGGATCTTTCATGTCATCAGTTATTAGGAGTACCAAAATTAATCTCTAGATCAGGTAGAATACAAGCAGAAGCAATCCACTATACTTTGCTAAGGTGGAGCTTGTTAGCTGAGGTCGAAGAAATGTGTGTTGACACAACTGCCTCTAATATGGGTTGGAGAAATGGAGCTTATGTATTTTTACAGCAGTTGCTAGACAAGGACCTCCTCTTCTGCGCATGCAGGCTTCACGTTTATTAACTCGTATTCCGAGCAAACTTCAAGTGTTCAGTTCAACCAAACTCCATGAGGCCAGAAGTAGCGATTTTCGGAAATTTTTGAAATGCTTGGTCTAGAATAAAAACTGTTAAATATTCTTCAGGACTTCAAGATCATTATGTCAAACGGGTCGCAGCTGATGACAGCAATTCGTGCTTTGTAAAGCAACAGCTTGAAAAAACGCAACCTAGAGAAGACTATAAGGAGTTCCTTGAACTAGTTGCTGTGTTTCTGGAGAATTCTTCTCATTATCAGCAGTATCAGTTCCGTGTTCCAGGTGCCCTTTTTAATGCTCGATGGATGAACAAAGTACTTTATTCCTTTAAAATATTCATGTTCCGGAAACAGTTTATCTTGGCTTCTAATGAACTGTCGTGTTTAAGAAATGTTTGCATTTTTATAGTGAAACTGTATATGAAAGCTTGGTTTACAGCACGTCTAGCTACTCCTACGCCAAATGATGATTCTGAGTTTTTTAAGGCTCTTATCGACTACGGCTCAATGAATTGAACCATTTCTAAAGCCACATGTAAGAAGTGTGCTCCACATCTGTAATACTTGAACGAAAAGATAGTCGCGTTGGCCTCCTTCGATGAGAATGACCCTTTGGTTGTCAAGAAAAAGATGGTTATAGCACTTAGCGATTCACCTGAAAGGGAAGATTACGATAATCCTCACATGCGTGTTGTTTTTAATATAACATGTAGCAATTGGATAAACTTTTGGAGGAAACGCGACCTCTCTGATTTCATTACAAATAAAACAGCCAAAATTTTTCACTTGGTATGAACTTTCAACGTCTTTTATGGACCTTGAGCCGATAAATTGGGCTGAACATACAGCTTTCATCGAAGAACAAAAGTTACTGAGCAAACTAACAGTTACTAATGTGTAGAGTCGACTAAGAACTGTACGAGTACTTTAGCGGAACGGAAACGAAGTCTATGGCTTTATGTCTCTGTTAACTTCAAAAGAAAAACTTTTAAAAACATAAACTCTAATTAAGTCATTTTGTGTAACAGAACATTGCACAAGAAGTCTTTGAAACGAGTGAAGCATGTTTTCAAAAATCAGTGTAAGAGGCTTATTAGAGACGAAAATGTAACAAAGGAAAAAAAGGGGAAAAAAGGAAAGAGATCTTGGCCTTATTCTTTCTCCGTCTTTTTTATACTACTAGGATCCAACATGATTCGAGGTCATTTAGACCTCCTCTTGAGGGAAATTTTATAGGAAACTATGATTATATATTTTAATATTATTTTTTAAATTTTATTAGAATCTTAGGTCGGAACTTAAAATTAATTTTCTAGAAAAAAATTAAGTTTATCTTTTTATATGAGTTGATTTAAAAAATTTTTTTTTCAAATTTGTGCATTTTGTACTGTTTTGGGTATTTATAAAGTTGTAAACTTATTCTGTTGTTTATATCATAAATCTTTTTTCGAAAAAAACATCTTACCCGATCCTCTCCTTCACTCTATCTCTGCAAATTCATAATGAAAATAAGCAGAATGTAAAAAGTGTTTTTAATAAACTTATCTTGTTGTTTTTTGTGTCTTAATCCATTGTTCACGAAAAAATTATTCTTTCCTTCTTGTTTTAACACGTTTCGTCCAAGGCTGACTCACTGGACTCTTCAGTAAGGCAATGTGAATCAGCCCTGCCTTAGACGCTTTTTAATTAAATTGACCTAGAATCAATTATATTGCAAATTTTTAATTAGTTTTCAATTTTTGTATGTTTTACATTGAAAGTATATAAGACATTTCGTCCACATATAAGGGCCGAAATTCTATGTAAATGACATAAATTCTAACTTAAATTTCAATATAGGCAATTTTTTTCAATTATGTAACATCAAACATATTAGGCGTTCTGACCACGGATTGGGGTCAGGACTTAATGAAAGTATTTTAAGACTTATCCTATCTCTCCCCCTCTCCTTCATTCCTCCACCACTGTTTGTTACGTAGTCCAACACAGTCGGATAATGAATTTAACTGAACAGCTCGTCACTGAATGAATGTACTGTCTATTATCGTATTTGATGAATGCCTATAATGCCACCCACACGTTTTCAATATTTAATGAAAAAATTCAATTAAATTTTTTAAAATAAATTAAACATCCTTTTTTTCAGGAAAAAACTAGCTTCTGTGAGATCTAACCGTTCGCTATGAAATAGCGGAGAGACCTGGCGAGTTTTACGTAGCTCCAAGGGTTTGACGTATTAAGAAATACGAAACTTTGGGGCGATTTAAGTTTACAGTTCGCGATTTGCTGGCAATCCAGCGATTTTTAACAGAGTTTATTATAAGAAAGATGTTTGTGTGCGAAAGTGCCCTTGGTGTCGGCCATTCTTGCTCAACACACTCAAAAGATTCACAAGAGCCTGCACACAAACTTTCGGAAGTATAGGTAATGGCGGATACCGGGGGCTCTTCTCCTATTAGCGATTTCTGGCGACTTCTAAACCTAAAACTGGCGACTAAAACATCTAAATTGTTGGCAACACTGACCGTAAAAGCCAAAATCGAGTATTTGCAATAGAACCGCTCCTCCCTTGTACCCAACAACATGTGTTTACAAAAATTCTCACCGATTGTCTTCCCTACCCATGTTTGAAAACCAGTTGACAAATTCTTGAAAATTGAATTCCTGAATTCAGGACGAAATTATGATCCTCAGAACACAGAATGACGAAATAAGATTCGAAAGAGGCGTAATTCTATTCTATATCTTACTCTCCATTTAGGTACAGGTACACCAAAAGAATATTTTTTTATAATGAGAAGGAACTAAAATTGATTTCGATTCCGTGCCCGAAGGCTCGTTTCACTTTTATACTAAAATTGAAGCTTTGAAGCATTCACAATGTAGCATTAATAAAATGAAATTCCATTCAACGTCAATTTTCACAAATGAAATTCGTAAGAAGCGTAATTTTATTTTCTACTTTTCTCTTGATGTAGGCGCAACAAATGAATATTATAATGAGAGGATTAAAAATTGATTTCTACTCTATGCTGAAATGGCTTATATAGTATTACTTCTATACTAAAATTGAAGCTTTTAAGCACTCTTAATTTAGCTGTAATAAAATGAAAATTCTATTCGACGTCATTTGCCAATTAATTTTATTTTCTGTTTATTATATTAAATCGAAGCTTTTAAGCACTCAATTTATGAGCGGAAAAATAAACTTAGTTCTTAAGTACTGTGTGACGATTATTTGTTTTGAAGATAAATTTTCGGATAAAAATTAGTACAAAAAACAAATCTGTAAGAAAAAGACCATTGTAAAGAATATATAAATATTTTTAATCTATTTCCCTCTGACTACCATTTTGTATAGGTAGCGAGGGTATTGCTTTCTTTTGTAGACATTCTTTTATTAATGTGTCCAAGTGATACATGTACACCCTCCTGGCGATCCTACTTTTGATAGGTACCAGGATGCCATTTTGTCACTTTTATGGTATATTAAAAACATTTTTATTGCAACAATGTCATGATAAAAATTAGTACAAATAAGAAATCTATAAGAAAAAGACCATTGTAAAGAATCTAAAATATTCTTAGAGTATTTCCCTCTGACTACCATTTTGTATAGGTAGCGAGGGTATTACTTTCATTTCTAGAAATTCTTTTGTTAATGCGTCCAAGTAATACATGTCCTATCGGAGAAATAAGTACGTTCCGTCTGCAGGCTCTTATGGGCCCACTGCTACCTTGGTGCCTGCGCCACAGTCAGTCTACTGAAACAAAGGGTCGACCAGGAGAACTCCAAACGGCAGTTATAAAATAACCCTTGTAAAATATATTCCACTGCTACCGAGAAACTTCAAAAATGAAAAAAGGTTAATCCCATTATTATGGTCGGCTTGAGTTTTCATTTTGTGGGTTTCTGATCATTGTCAAAATCTATTCATAAGGGTAATCAGTTTTATCGAAAAACAGAAATTCTGGAATTCGAAATCGCTACAACGCGAAAAAGTAGCGTATTGGGATTCTAAAAAAGTATAATTCATTTGAAATCGACGGACATGCAGCTTTGTTACCCGCGCTCAATAAAAATGTTAGCAAAATTTTTTGTTAGCAGAGTTTTCTAATTTTCTTGAGTTTCAATTGTTTTTTAATACCTGGTGGTCAAAAAAGTCTTCCCAATTTTTCGTGGATTTCAATCAATCATTTTGTAAAAGATAATTCCTATTTAATTTACCCCTGTTTTCGGAAAATATTCTTATCGCCTGCGTAAAAAGTAGAAGAATTGTTTTGGGAACTTGAAAACTTTCTAGCGACCAAAATGCATAAGGAAAAAAGTTGACAAGACCCAAAAATCAAAATTGGAAATACTAGTCAGCCCGGAAATTCGGAACGACTAGCCAAGATTATTAAAAATATTTGGATACTCATCCCAAATTGCGGGACGACGAGACACTTCGCTTTTTCATGTTCAGTTAAATGCACACTGTTTTGGGAAAAATCAAATGTCATAGAAAAAAAATTTGCATGGTTCCAAAATCGTTCATTTCTCAATTTATTACGATATTTCACGATTTTGGAACGCTTTAAACACCACAAAAAAATGTTTTTTATGAGACCGAAATAATAGCATCTTTTTCCGATTCAGGGTGAAGGAATTTGAGCCAAAACTTTACATTTAAAAAGTTTGCAATAATTGTTGAACCAATAGAATTTTTTTTATTTTTCAAAAGTTTCAATCCTTGAATCTAAAAACCGATCAGAAGATATTAAGAGAGTTCAACATTTTCTAAAAGTTTTTTTTTCAGATGCCAACCCACAATTTTTTTCCCTCAGCTCAAACGATTCGATCAATTTCAGCATTTTCACTTCGCCCTAATATAGATTTCAAACTTGTGGAATTAAAGCAGAAGAACTAATAGTCCTATCGGAAAATCAAGGGTACCTTTGGATTCCTCTTAGCAACAACTCCATTTGCTTTTTGAATTGAGCAACAAAAAACATATTCCAAACAATTATATTGTTCTAGGACGTTGCGTAGTTCTTATAAATAAATCTATAAATCCGAAAATACTGTCAATCACAGTAGCAGATTCCCGACCAAAATACCTCTGGTGTTGTTTCATCTATTGCGCAAAAAAATTATTCAAATAAATGCAATATGAGTAACATTTTTCCACATTTTTACTGTAAGCCCATCTATAATTCTAATCAGCAGACTCATCTTTTCGCACTTCTCTACATTACCGACAATGAGTGGTATACTATCTTCGCAAAGATTGAAGCGAATGAGGCGTCAGGTTTCCGGTGCAGGAACAGTACTGAAATATTGCTTGTAAAATAATTTTCAAATGTATAGATATTTTATGAACTGTAAACAGATTAAATGTTTAAATCACTAAACAAAAGCCTACTGTTGCAGTAAGCTTGGAACTCCTGGGTTTATGGCATGTCCGTTTCACCTACCAGCCAGGTAGACCGTCCCCAAAAAAAAAGGAAAGTAGTAAAATTCGTAGATTTGTACGGAAAGAAGCATACTTATTGTTCAGTGACATCTTTACTGGTTTTTTTAAAGATGTCGTTTTTCATTGACCCAAGTATTAAAATCGTTTTTAGAAACTTTTTATATTGGCAATAGGGTCTTATGATTATGTGATATAACAT
>JAUMHM010000079.1:24044449-24055729 GCA_032362435.1 Melikaiella ostensackeni
GATGAGCCACGCCCAGGTGCCCCGAAAACGGCTACTACGGAGGAAAACGTAAAAAAAATCCACGATCTCGTGTTGGCGGACCGCCGCGTGTACTCAGGTTCGAACTCACGTTCGGAGATTGCATAATATTAGGAAATGGTTCACACGTTACTGATTGTTTATGGTTTGGAGAACCCCGATTCAGAAACCAAGGCCATTGAGGGTACTCCCGTCACGGACTCTAAACCGGGGTTTGAGTGTACGACTTTTGAATTTGAGATGGCAGCTTTGTATGTAATTTGTTACACATGATGATTCAGTTAGAAATTGTGTATCTTATAATCTTTTTTGATAAATGATTAAATTTGATTGAGTATTGAATGAGTTGATATTGATTGCTATTAAATGAGAATGAGAAAATTGAATGAGTAAGATTGATTGAATTTGACTTAAAACCTTAATTTACCTCAAGTTTTCCACTGAAATAGGTATAAAAAGGCGAGAAAGTATAATTTTTTAAGAAAACTCAATTTCGTCAAAAGTGGACTTCGCACCGTTTACCTTTCCCTGCTTCAATTTGAGGTGATTTATAAGAAAAAAAATCTTCATATATTACCAATAAAATGGAAAGGATATAAAATAAATTTTTATTCATCAAATATACCAATACAGTCGTATTCCTCTTGTATATCTGTACAATTTTCATATGTTGTAATTTTCTCTAAGTAGTTTTTAGAGAAAATTGTTATGGATAAAAATTGTGCAGATTTACAAGAGGAATACGAGTGTTATAGTAAATTTGATTAAAAAATGTTATCTTGTGTATTAAATTACAGAGATCAAGACGAATTCTGACACCCATATTTAAAATCACTCACCTCCATCAATTTGAGAAATATTCTCTCTTGAAACTTTAACGCCGTTTGGGGAGCACTAATTGAAGCAAGGAAGTTCAAAAGGTGATAAGCGACATTTTTTTCAAAATCGAGTTTTTATTAATTTCATGATCTACAATCAAACGCCAACACGGGATAAATATTGCAGATTTTATATCGCGCTCTAATGTACAAAAAAATTATGGTCCATTTCGCACTTTTGATAACTCCACTGATGTCGGAAGTTCAAAACTTGATGAGTGTCTATTGAGTCTAATGGACGTTCCACATTTTTCGGGTTTTCGGACCAGTTATTTGGGACCGATGAGACTTGGAATGACATCTATAATAGAATATAGTTACTGCGGGGTCTATAGTACTCTTGCTTGCCAACGTTTTCTTTGTGTACAGCTGTTTTCGAATTCAGTCTCTTGTTTACGTCAGATTTTTTTTCGTGCGCTCCAATTTCCGTTAAAAAAGTAGTGCAAAATTGAAAAAGTCACAATATTGTAATATGTGTATTGTTGGCAAATCATTACCCTACGTTTGTAGCACTTTTCATTAACTGCCTAATCCTCACAACAGTGGAGCAATCGTATTATTTGACACGTAGCAGCAATACAATCAATTGCCAGTTGGAGATATCAAGTTTTGAACTGCCAACATCTGTGGAGTTATCAGTGGAAATAACTTAATCGTGTGTATCTTTTCAACAACAACAGATACGTTTCTAAAACTTTAGGAAAATACAAACATGGTCAATCACTACATATTTTATGCATTGGCTGAAATTTATATTGATAAATACCGAAATGCGAAACAATTTTCGCATCTTTCCTCATACCTCATACCTTATACCAAAGTCACGTGCATCAGTTTGCAGCTCAAATTTAGCACCTGGAATAATGTGACTTAGTTTTATGCAATCAACAAACGCTTCATCATGTTTGTTTTTCCAAATCCATGGATTAACTCCTTTAAAAGATCTCTAAAGGGTGACGAGCAGTAAACTGACGATCATATGTACACATTCTCATAAATTGCTGTAATTGCTGTCTGTTTTCAGGTTTTTTAAAATTTCTAATGTTTTCAAGTTTATCAGATTGGGGCCGAATTCCATCAGTTGAGAGCTCATAACCAAGAAAATTAACATTTTTTTTGACAGAACATAGATTTTTTTAATTTGAAAGTAAAATTATTTTCTTGTAAAACAGTAAAAACTGATGTTTTCTAAATTCTTAGTTTCGGATATTTTATTCTCCAAAAGAGATTTATTATCCCTCTGAATATTCATTTATTACCAATGAACCAATCATTTCCAAGAACTACTGTACTAGAAAATCCTGGCACGACTAAAAATACCGATTGATATTTTATTTATAGAATTCATCAGATATCACAGTCACCTGACTGCCGGTGTCAATTAATGCAGGAGTCGGTACAGAAAAGAAACCTACTATCATTCGAGGGCATAAAGGAATACTTATTTGATTTTTTATTATATTTGAATCATCTACACAATCAAGGTTATCAGTTAAATTCTCAAAACCTTCATAAAAATGTGGGCGTGACATTCCGGGATTTTCTTGCACTGAATTTCTATTTTGCGCGGCTTAAGATCGTATTTAAGTCAACTGATCATTTTGATTTTCATTTGTTTGACGTGAACGTCCTACTGTCTCACGCAGGTGCTCGAGACTCATTACATTCAGTTATTCTTGACGATCGTTAGCCATATTTGATAAATTTCGTCTCACGCTATATCTATCAAAGGAATCTTCGCGTACATGCTTAGGATTACTTAATCCTGGTAACAGTGAGCCACCTTTGAGTCGTGTCTTGCAAGGTGTATTTATATTATTGTACATTCATACGAACCAGTTAAAGCCAGACTTTATTTTATTTACATGAGACTCTAATCAATACTTTCACAATAGACAGGAATTCCGTTCGTGCCCTTGCGTTGTGCGCCAAAATGTAACCAAATAATTTTAAAAACTTGCGAATGTCATAAATTAAACTTATATATTTAAGAAAATCAGTAACACCTCACGCTTCAGCTATATGAAATTCAATATCATTTATTTGTTCCGCAAAATATGGTCGATCTTAATTGCATAGAAATCACGAATCTGGCTATTCAGTTGTTTTAATAATTTTGTAAGTTAAAAAAAATAGACGACCTTTAGCACTCACTCATTCAAACAGTCATACAAGTAACAGACATTTTAAAAGATTTGAGAACGCTGACGAATTACGATACCCCGTTTTCTGAAAAGTTTTCTTTGATCAAACCTCATCAATCCTTTCATGATAAACTACGACATCCAAAATTAGAATTTCGTTTTGTGGAACTAAGAAGCGGGCCAATTCAGTTAAAGAATGGAGACACCGATCATGTAGCTATTGGGAGATCAAATTAGAGGCATCTCTCCGTATGCAGATGGACAGTGATTGGGCCCATAAAAATAAAGCAACTTGTACGGTGGTGCAATACGCCACTGGAATAATTTGTATTGAAATTATCACCCATGCAAAAACGATTAAACGAAATCGTCGTTTTGCACAAAACACACTTTGAGATGCCTAACTGGCGTTATCCACTTCCACAACTTTACAGAAATTGAATACTCGACAAACGGCGTCTAACAAGAATTTATATTACAATAAAGTAAGCACACATTTAGGGCAACGTCTCATTGCATTCTGAACCAAAGCTCGGTACTTTAGTCGAAATTTCGCTGCTTGGCCCGCGCTTTTCCACAAATCCACGCCTTTTCTCCTTACTGGAGGAAATTCGATTGCTCATTGGTTTATCATTCGGAAAACCCTATCACCTAGCATATACTTGACTGATTTATTATTCAAATCATGGAAACGGATTTCACTGGTCGCTAACTTTCTTTCACGCACATACAAACATTAAAAAATATAAATTTTCCCTTACAATATATGGAGTAAAAATCATATGTTCCTGCCCCATGAAATTGACTGTTCATATGTTTTTCAATTGGAAATAGAACTTACACCAACTTCACACCCTACGCTGGTTTCAAAAAGCGTCCAGAAAGACTAATTTTCTCAAAAACCTGACCTGATGGGGCAATTTTGGCACCAAATTCGGATTTAACGGCCCCAAAAATACATAGGTGTGGTGATCTGGTTCAGTGGACTTGCAATTTTTTTCTTTTTTGTGTGCGTAATTTTTTATTTTATAAAGGACACAAATGCCTCCTTCCAGCCGGAAATCGGGCTTTGAAACTTCGCTGATCTTCTGCATTAATTGCATAAATATTATCTTAAACAAATGACTATTCATATAGAACGTTAGGGAATTTTGAAAGCTTGCTGCTTTCATATTCAAAGGAAGGCATTTGTTTCTCGAACTTTATGATTCTTTACTGTACCATTACATATAATACAAAATAACAAGGTAGGTTAACAGACTTACCCGAAAACATAAAATTAAACAAAATTTTGTTTCATTTTCAGACTCTTGCTGGAATGGGAAAACTGATGCGAGAATGCTGGCATGGAAAACCAGCAGCCCGCCTTCCAATACTCAGAGTGAAAAAGACTCTCGTTAAGCTGGCAGCTAACGATTCGCGTGTTCATTTGCCGCTTGACTGACTGGTGATCACTCGATTGAATTCCATTTTTTTCACATATTTATTATCAAACAGTCATTCCGGCAACTTTATTTTCATCGCTCACCTAGTAGTTTCTCTCGTCAGATATCTATAACATTATGAGTATCTTGCCAATAATATGAAGCATCATTCAAGAACACATCACAGTTGCATCGTATATTTATAATTTCATCATGTGGATTACATTAAGTTGAGTCGACTCGTGGACCTAGGTATTCTTAGGTCCATGAATTGATCGTAGTCGCACGTTTCAACATTCACTATATAGTGCGCGATTATCCAAAGTTTATTTCAATTGCTAAAATAATTTATCAGACCGTTTTGCATTCATTGATTAAAAACATGTCTGCTTTGATAGATGGATTACTCCATGAGGGATAAAGATAACGATATTTTAAAAAAAACACACATTGGCAAATTTATGAAATACCGCGTTAAGGTAGCTAATACAAGTTTGAGAAGCTTTAAGTATGAATTTACTCCAATGAACCATCATCAATCATCAGGTTGATCTTAAACAAATTTTTGATGTATAGAGCAGAGAAGATGGCCAACGAAAGTGCAAAGTGCCAAAATGTGTCAAATCCTTAATTCCATCTCTTACCGTCTTCTGCAGGGAGCAAGCGAGCCAATTCAAGAGCGGAGGCGAGGGCACCGAGAAGCGCTCAGAGAGAGGAGAGAAAAGGGAGCGAGAAGATGCGTCAGGAACTGACGTTGGACATCCCTGTTGTAGAAAGCCCTTGCAGCAAATTTTAAAAGCTTCCATTCGACTTACAGTTAGATTTATGTCGATGGGTCCCAAAAAAGAGATTATTTTCTTCGTAAATTATCAAGTTTGAATTCTGAACTTTTATTAAACGTTCGTAATTATCTCTTGAAAAAGTGATACTTTTGGAGCTGCGCTGCGTAGTTTCTATCCGTCACCGCGAGTTACGTATTTTCTATCTGTCGCCGTGTGTTGCGTATTTTCTTTTAGGACCCACTAATGTATGCCTTCGCTCATAAAGTTGGGTGCAAGTTTGATTTCGCAGTGGCAAACATATTAACAGCGAATTTCATGCGAAAAGGCATGCATGAATCTTACTTTATATGGAATCCAAATCAGATAATTGTCCACTCACCGTCAGACGTACTCTAATCCAAACTGATACGTCTGATGCGCTATATAGTTAACATTATAGATGTGGGACGTGAGATAGGTTTCTCATTTACATCGGTGGAAGTAGATTAGGTGAAGCCGAGCGCATGACGTGTATTCATATTGTTCTACGGAGCGGATTTCCCTTCCCCATCTTGACAATTATCATTGATATGTACTTAATGTAAGAATGGCCGCCATAAACGCGGTAGATGTCAGCCATTTTTTCACTAGGTACACAGACTAGACACATCATGCGATTCCGAAGTTTTTGCACTCCTTTACAGTTATGTACTTCCGACAGAAAAAAGCTCGTATTTTTTGCTCCAAGAGTTTGGTCGGTGGAGGTAGTACATGGAGGTTAGACTACTGCGCACGCCTGCGTTTGCTAAATGAATGAGCTTACCAAATGTCAAAGGAGATTTTACTCACAATCCGTTGTATGCACATCCATCTAGCATACGTCCTCTTGACGAAATTCTGGAAAAAAGCGTCGGCTACATTGAAGACATAACCGCATTATTCACGTAGAATAACGTCGTTGACCAAAATAAGGAAATGCAGAAACGTCACGTGGAGACGATTATTGTAT
Organism: Melikaiella ostensackeni; assembly: GCA_032362435.1. Lineage (NCBI taxonomy): Eukaryota > Metazoa > Arthropoda > Insecta > Hymenoptera > Cynipidae > Melikaiella > Melikaiella ostensackeni. The sequence continues at coordinate 24,050,684 of JAUMHM010000079.1, forward strand.
TAAAAGCGTAAGTACGAATAGGCAAACGCAGAATCGCATAAGTGTCTCCTTCGCACAAACTCCGTGGGAAGCAGAGGAGAAGAAAAATCAGCGTATGAGAGAGACAAGTGTGCGTGAGACACACTTATGTGACTCCGTCTTCGCTCGCGTGCGTAAGAGCCACATTTTGCGACTCCGTGTTATCTTACTCACAAGCAGAAAAAATCGAAATATAATAACAAGTTGAAGTATTCGTATTAAAATACGAAACTTGAACGTGAAAAATTGGTTCAAACTTTCAACAATATTTGCTTGAACTCATACACTTTTAGCGCGGCAAGTCTCTACACTAGCAAAGCATAAAACGCGTGTCAATAGTGCTCGAGCATATGCCTTGAAAGCAGTATCGCCATGCGAGAGAAGCTTTCGCTTGACCATGGTACGTTTGCAAAAAACGCTTGCTATTTCGGTATGAAATCCTTGCATCGGAGGTCGTAGTCTCACCACACATGTGTTGCGCGGATTCTAATTTGCGAGACAGCAAGCTGCCAGTAGGCGTGGCCTAAGATCTTCGTTGCAAGAAACCCTTACCAAAATCACAAGGGTTTCTTGCAATCGCAGTACGGCCAAGTGATAGCTTTTCTTGCACGGAGAGATTACTATTACAGCATCGAAAGTTGTATTTTTTCCGGACACGACATACCCGTGCTGCATGCATGAATTCTGGCTAGGATAACAGGAAAAAAACCTGCTGCAAACGAATGAGAGGTGCTCATGCTATTATACTTCAATTTTTTCTTCGAACACAAAATATACCCACTTTTGGTTGCCTCTGGCACATGAGTATAATGCCGATCGATTCCCAAATTAGAACCAGTCATAAGGGCTCTAATTATATGGACGTACACATATTGTGTTTCGCTATTGAGTGCCTGTTATAATAAACAATAAGGTTATTTTGATTGATAGCTTTAATAAATTGGTACTCTTTAAATATAGATATGTATTCGAGTTATTTTTTTAAATATGGATGTAAACAAGAAACCCAGTGACTTACGCCGAACAAAAACGTAATAAAACGAACACAAAAATACGATTTTTCAATTTATGAACAGTAAGACAACAAAATCAAAACATCGAAAAAATAGTTAAACCACGCTGTTTAATAACTGGAAGATGTATCATAAAATACTATTATTAGATCCCATCAAGGATACGATTTCGACACCTCTATCCATCAACAGATAATCGCTTCTGGTATTGCTCCTGGACATGATAGAGTACTCAATTCTCGATAATTACAATTGATCATTAGTATACTTACAATTAAAATCATTTTTGTTGAGCAAATGATAGTTGAAACTATATTTATTTTACGAAAAATCATAAAAGCTTAAATTTTTTACATTTTCTCTTCTCTGATATTCCTAAAAATGAAATCTATTCCGGGTGACTCCCTAAAACAACAATTTTGACAGCGAAATTTATTGCAATGTTTCGATTATCTACTGTTGGAAAATGTAATGTTAAATAAAAAGTTCTCAAATGGGGCATTATTTCTCAACTGCCCCAACATTTCAAGTCATATCTTTCGGTTGCCTTCATATTTTTAGAATCCGTTTGAAGTGCTATCCAGCTCCATCTGCGACATAATAAATCTTATTAACATTGCTGAACTTTTCCTTAAGGCAAGGATGGCCACGGACCACGGCTCGCTCCTCTTCTCGTTTCGAGACTCAACTCCGGCCATCCTCTCGGTCTTGCGCGGAACGACGTCCACGCAGCTACTCGGTTTTGGCACGTACGTTTATAAAGTTGAATTACGGAAATAGATCCCTACTGCTCAACTAATGAAAATTCTATGAAAGTATATCGCGTATGGAATCGTTTCATATTTTAATGCTTAATCTATTTGAAGTATAGTGATGGAAACAAATAAAAATTATAATATCAAATTCAATTATGTGTGATTGCTAAAAAGTTGAACATGTTAGACAATGAGATTTTCGAAAACAAAGAAATTTCCAAATTGCCTAAAATATATTTTTTAAATTAAGGGTAACCCAAGAGAGTATGAAAATATGAAACTGAGAGATCAAGGAATGTATTTGTGATGGATTTGAATTTTACACGTTACTAAAGGTCTCGTGACAGGACATGCATGCGACTAAGATCAAACAAAAAAACTTCAAATTTAAAAAAAAATATATATATGCCGAACAGTTACAAATATTTAAAAATATGGGAAAAATGACTATTTTCATCTGATTTTGACTTCAGAGTTTCAAAACATCTTCGCATTTTATAGTATGATAAATTAATATGGAGCATTGCCGGACATTGTATAAAAAATATCCAGCAAAAATAGTGATCATTATCAACTTTTATTTGGAATCAACGTTGATAAAACGTATTTCAATTATACTAAAATCTTCGTAAGTATAAAATCAACAATTTTGTTGCGCATTATAAATAGATTGAATAATTATTTTCGAATTTTAACGTAAAATCGTCGGCTAGTCTGTTTTACTGTTTGTTTTTAATGATTTTCATGATTGAAAAATTACTTTCACACATGTAAGTCGTACGAAACATCGAAAACATTCTAAGCCGAAAGTCCCGTAATTCTGGATATTTGGTTTCTGAGATTTATAAAATTCTTCTGGTTTCCCCTGTAGTTGTAAATTTGACTAATTCAAGTGAATTATTATATCGGTGAGAAAACCTAATTCGCCTAAAAATATAGGAGATGTCAACTGAATTCCGAAAGCTGTTGTATCGATTTTGACTTCTGCTTGAAGAAAAATTACAATTTCTCCTCTAAGTGCAAAAAAGCGCACGAGACAATGACCTGCAATTAACCAGCGGATTGGGCAATGCATTAATAAATCAGGGTGCGCGACATGCACATCATGTAAAAATTCTTTCAGTTGGCGGTGAGACAAAGAGTGATGGCCACCTCGAATTAAAATCGTTATCCTTGTCACGGTATTCATAGTCACCGCCAATTTTATGCACTTTCCGTATTAATGCACCCTGATGTATTATGCAACATAATGTAGGGCACAGGATATTGTTTTTCCGCAACATTCCGACGAAACCCTTACCTACAAATCTGCAATTGACTTGTATCAGTTCCATCGTTACTTTCATCTAAACAAAGAGAGAAATAAGGGCAACTTTCAAGTAATTGCTACAAAATTAGTTCAACCTGCTTACCTAACGTTCTTATTCACCTCGTGATTGTTTTTCGCGATAGCGGAATAGCCTCGAACTTTTGTGCCATTTTTAAGTCGCCGAATGATTCTGCCAGTATTCTAGAGCAAGATTTTACAAACTCTCCCTCAGCGAAACATTTTCTAGTTCTAGCGATTTCTAATGCGACTCTGTAAGAAGCTAAAAGGCACTGTCGAGCACCTTTTTTTGCGGCCGACTCAGAGGATACAGATTCTAAATGTGTGGAGGTATATTCAGGAGATTGTTTCACTGGACTTGAGAGAGAAGGTTTATCAATATACGGATTATTTTCTATTAATATGAGTTTTTGCTCATCAGAGTAATCTGCATATTGGTCATTATGTTGCTTTTCATAGTGCCGAGAAATATGAAATTTTTTGAAAAACTTCAGATAACAACGCCTTGAGCATTATTTTCATAATTTAATGTGAATGGGTACTTGAGCTCTCAATCAAAATTAAATTTATAAGGGTGGGAATCGATGGAAATTTTCGGCATTTTTAAAAATTCGAATAATTTTATTAAAATTTACCTGTAAAATATTAAAAATCTGAAATCTGGAAAGAAAATCAACTGCATGAAAATTAGCTCATTTACTGCTATATAAGCATAACGCGAGGAAAACACCAAGTTAACCGCTCGGCATCACAGTCAGGAATCAAGTATAGTGTTCCGCGCTATGTGCTGAGCTTGCTTGGATCGGACGCTCTCGGATCTGCTCGGCTTCGATTGCCAAGCAGCCGAGAGCTATCGTGCTCCCACCACCTCGAGCTTCATCCTACCGAAGGCGGTAAAAGTGGGGTTTGACGATTTGGCAGATTTTCGATCTTTGCTCTCTCCATGGCCATCCCTGCTTTAAAGTATTCGATGATAAGTTTCTGATCAAGGTACACAGTCACGGTATCGTTATTCAAATAGTCTGAAATAATTGCCATGCTTACATTTTTTAGTTCGTTTCCTTCTTTGAAGTAAATAACCACTGTGAATACGGTCGCCTGATTATTATTTCAGTGGAAAGCTTGTGCAGCATTTCAAATAATGAAAGCATAATTTTTGGCAAAGTCTAGCAGAATTAAAAACCGCCCTTCTATCAAAATTGTTTTGAGGCGCTTCTAAAACAATGATTGCTGTTTTTCATAAAATGCATGCGGTTTTAAATTCTCAACTTTATTGCAGAGTTCTTCCACGAAAACATCACTGTTAGCTACCTCCGTTTTTGAAGTGCTTCTATCAGTTTCCTGTCAAACTTGATAGGTCACTGTGTCGATATTGTTTGCATCTAATAAATCAATCAAATATTCTTTGAGATGTTCACATGCACGTGTTCTTGCAAACAGTCCTGATAATCGGACAGTTGTTTTTCAGTGCCCTCAGTTAAATGATTAAATGTCCACTGCATCTGACATTAAATTTACATTTTCATGATAAACGCAGACAAAAACATTGTGAGTTCCACTTGCTTCAGGTAAAACACAGTGCCGTAGTCTTAGCTGTACTAATTTTGAGAAACTGACCTTTACATTTTCATGTTGAGCTACAAATCATGCATATAATTCCGAAAGATTACATGAAATCAGTCTCTTTTGTACTTGCTCATGTTAGATCTGAGAATTTATTCAATTAATTAAATTCGAGGGAATTAATTCAATTGATTAATTGCCAAATGATTAAATAATAAATATTTGTTTACAAGTATTGATAATTTTTATGGGTCAATTTCCTGCCCTATCATTTCAGGAATTTTCTAAATGCCACAGCGCTTGAACCAATTTAGTGTTATGGTAAAATAATGGTTTGACACATGATGATATATGTATAGCACAGTTATCT